>JAADJF010000421.1:0-80346 GCA_012932015.1 Fusarium acutatum
GGCTTGTGACTGTGACTGCCACTGAGACTAGGAAGGGCGGGGCGCTTGGGCATCTGTGACCCCTAGGTAGAGCTCAGTGGAAGATGCACAGGGCCCTTAGCGGTAGTACACAGTACATATTGAATCTGAGGTACGGGCGGGGAGCTCTCCATTTTTGTTTGCGGCGCGGGACCGTTGAGTGATTGATTGGGCTTCCCAGTACTCCATAAGCCTTGGGCGCTACCTAGCCCGGTATTTTGCCTTAGAGGTACCTACTAACCTAGGAACCTTCGGTAGACTTGGGGGGGAGGGGCGGAAAGCTGACGGGCTTTCCAGGTATTGGTGGTTTTGAGACATGTCTCAGATTCTCGCCAAACTCATCTAAAGTGATTTAGGAACTTGCTCAATACAACACGCGCTTGATTACTTCTTACGGGCTACAACCACAACACAGACTGAGTTAAGTTAAGTTATAGGTAGGTAGGTGTATTGGGATAGGGATGATCAGTTACCTGACTATCTCCCTATATAGATGTGAGTATGTTTACACTGTGATACCACGCGTCCCATGCGACTGGTCTGAAGTCTAGCAAGCCAAGCCAGCCCGATATAAAAACCAAGGGTTGCCATCAGTTCAGCCAGTGGGATGAATGGTGGGATGAATCTACAAGCTCTTGTTGGTATGATTCGGCTCTTTCGTCTTTCATTTGCGGTTTATCATGCCGGGGGTATTTAATGCACCTATCGTGAAATAATGAATATCAATCAATATTGGACATGGGCTTCTGAGAGACAATGGATCCAGGCACATAAAGCCATAAGCTCATGGTCAAGTTTATAGCTGGGTTGCACACGCATCGTCATTCTCGTCGTCACACTCTGCAGTATTTCAGGATTTTTCGCTATGGCCCCCAACCGTCGGTGTACCAACGGTAGTGCAGTTTGACTTGGCCTCGTTCATATTCCGATGAGCCGGGTTAACCTCCACATCCTCGTTTCGAAATTCAGAGTCAGGCGACGGTACTTCACGGCATCAAGCCTAGGTAGTGGAGCTATTAATTCGCACCATCATGGGTCAGTTGCATCGGAAGCGCTTGTCCCATATCAACGTGGTCCAACCGCAATTCAAGGCTAGGTAGGAATGAGGAGATCCTTCAAGCCCTCGGTCAGCATCTAATTCGTAAAGCTTTCGAGAGTAATATGCAATATCGTTGTCATAAGACAAAGCATACTAATTCTTAGGTGACAAGTCAAAAATGCCACCCTGGGAAGCCCCTGAGCTAGATATTTGTAATAACACCAGGACCCCAGATGTGTTTGTAAAATCGACTGACAATCAAAACAAAATACTTACTACAAACCCAATCAGATGGCGAAACACAATGACTGTCACATCACCTAGCTACGTCGCAGCTGAACACATCCCAGGCATGTATCCCCATTCGTCAGAGGAACCCTGTGATATTACGGGCGATCTTACAGGTTTGTGATGCAAAACAGGCGCCCGAGTGTCGGCTTCAAATGCGTTTTCTATCATTATCGGAATTATAAGACTAGCCATGATTGGTACATAACTAGATAATCCAAGATGAAAACAAGGGAATCAGTCATCAATCTATTCGCGATAGGTGAGCGTCGTGGGGATCGTTAGCCTTTGAAAGCGCCTTTTTAGTGGCATGCCCCGTTGCTGTAAGCGCGCGTCTAGGTGACCGTCTGCACGTGGCGCCGAAAGTGGATCAAGGATCCCCATCCCGCGATTTTGCGACGCCTGTCACCGCCAAAATTTTCCAGTCAGATCCAACTTTGCATACCTACCTTAGCTTGGGAGGTTGGTCTTTGAAAGGATCAAATTGACTACTGCTATTATAAACCCGAATCATGGTGTCGCCTGCCGATCCCGAACGTGCGACTGCTGCGTCAGACGACATAATTCTGTCTGGTGCCGCTTCATCCTCTGATGAGTCTGACTACCTCGACAGCGCCGCATCTCGAAAACGCCGGAGGACAACAGAAGTGCCCCAGACTGAAGGTGACAAGATCGAAGACGAGGATGAGGAAGACAACGAGGTGAAGAGAGTTCTTTCTACTATCAAGGTCCCGTCTCGAATCAAGCGAGCCGTTCAAGTCGACCAGAAGGAGGCTCAAACTAAAGCCTTGATCACACCCAAGAACTCGATTCAGGCTCCTACCGACCCAGATACCACCTTTTCTTCCCTCAACGTGCGACCATGGCTGGTACAGTCACTAGCAAATATGGCTATTAAACGGCCGACGGGGATTCAAAAGGGCTGTATTCCCGAGATCTTGAAAGGCAGGGATTGTATTGGTGGTAGTCGAACAGGTTCCGGTAAAACAGTAGCGTTCGCTGTGCCTATCTTGCAGAAATGGTCAGAGGATCCTACTGCCATCTTTGCTATCGTCTTAACACCAACAAGAGAACTAGCGCTGCAGATTTTTGAGCAGTTCAAAGCCATCTCTTCTCCTCAGAGCCTCAAGGCGATCTTGGTGACAGGAGGCTCAGATATGCGCACACAGGCCATTGAGATCGGAAAGCGGCCGCATGTGATAATTGCAACCCCTGGTCGTCTCGCGGATCATATTCGAACTTCCGGAGAGGACACCATTTGTGGATTGAGGAGAGTTCGATACGTGGTTCTTGATGAAGCTGACCGCCTTCTCAACGCCAATGGGCCTGGCAGTATGCTTCCTGACGTGGAAGAGTGCCTTTCTGTTCTTCCCCCAGCTACCGAGAGACAGACGCTTCTGTTTACTGCTACTATTACTCCCGAAGTTCGAGCTCTCAAGGACATGCCAATCAAGCCTGGAAAGCAACCAGTATTCGTGTGTGAGGTTGACACGCAGACATTGGCTATACCTACAACGTTGAAACAGATGTATATCAAGACACCCGTCACTCATAAGGAGCACTATCTCCACGTCTTTTTGCTCACAGAAGCGAATGTCGACAAACCTGTCATCCTATTCTGCAACCGAACCTCGACCGCCGACTACCTTCACCACCTTCTTCGAATGCTCGATCATCGAGTGACTTCTCTACACTCTAAACTTCCTCAAAGACAGCGAATCGACAACTTGGCTCGATTCCGCGCTTCAGCGGCGCGTATCCTTGTAGCAACCGACGTTGCCGCTCGTGGTTTGGATATTCCTGAAGTCAGCCTTGTTATCAACTACGATCTCCCACGCGACCCTGATGACTACATCCATCGAGTCGGTCGTACAGCCCGTGCGGGTCGCAAAGGTGAGGCGGTCAGCTTTGTGGGTCAGCGTGACGTGGAACTGGCCCTTACAATCGAGAAGCGTGTCGGCCGTGATATGGAATCTTGGGAGGAAGAGGGCGTCAATCTCGAGACTCGTGTGGTTCGCGATGCCCTCAAGATCGTGTCAGAGAAGAAACGCGAGGCTTTATTGGAGGTAGAGGAAGGCAGGGAAGTCGGTGGCAAGCGAAAGCGCACAAAGCAAAAGTTGCGAGTGGAATAAATCATTGGATTCTCTGGATCAAACGGATAGACAAAAGTGTATTTTTAATATTGATTTCAAGAGGTTAATGATCCATCTCATGTAGACAGACATTTGCGCAACAGGCAGAGCTCAACTGACCTGCACATGCTTAAAGCCATTCCAAAAGCACAACCAGGTATCCAATGTCAACTCTTTGCATAGAATCCACGATGAAGTTCGTTGATGCGCAATTGACATGTAAATTGTGCAAAAAAGTAAATTGGTGCCCCCAGCGAGGATTGAACTCGCGACCTCAGCATACCTCCATGAAGTATTGGACATATAAGAGCTGCGTGATAAACCACTACACCATGGGGGCTCACGGCCGACGGTGGAAATTTTCAATTTATAAGGCTCCTCGTCCATTCAACCGACAGGTAAGCACCAACTTCCTACCTAATACCACACTATTGTATAATCTTAATATTTTTTTATATTATTAATTTATTTTAAAATAGTTATTATTCATAGCAGTTTAAATTAAATAAAATAGTTATTATTAATAGTAGTTTAAATTTAATAAATTAAATTATATCTCTTCTTTGATTACCTTAGCGGTATATAACATATACCTGAATTTATATAGGCCTATGTCTAACAAGATTGCCTTATACCAAATTCTTAAGCAGATGCCCGAACTTTTCAAACGCAGAATCTTGTCTGGCAACGACGTGGGCAGCAGTTCAATCATCAATGCTCAATAGATTCATGTAGAGTCGTGTATTTGATGTTATTATGCTGTAGTTCCCAAAGCTAATGGACAAAATGGCCAATTCAGATGGAAGCTTGGAACGAATTGCCGATTTAATCTGTAAGCTTCTGTTGTTAATCATCCAGAAGATCATGACGAATGCCATCCACAACTATATATGTTGAGCTTGTGATGATTCTCAGCAAACCCGAGTAGAACCGGCTGCTTCTCGCCTAGGCCAAATCAGGTGTATGTATCTCTGTCGTAAGTGCCATCATCGCAACATTCCAGCATAGGTACTGGACTGGAAATGGCAACATGCGCCGGTGTCGTACCAGTTTGCTGATAATTGCCCGACATTGCCGTTTTATCCTCAACCGCGAACCTGTCTATCCGGGATTCTGCTCACAAGCTTTGAATATCAGGTCGGACTCGCTGAATAGCCTTACGGGAATGCTAATTGACATCGAACTACTCTCCTGTGTCACTGTTATCGATCCGATCTTCAACGCAGTGGTAACTACCTAGAGTGGGCTTAATGATCGGGAAATTTCGTCGATCAATGCATGTTCTGGAATGACGCAGGTTAGGACAACCTGAGCCAATGCCAGATGGCAAAGTCCTCGAATTGCCTTCCCGATTGCTTTGCTGTCAGGCGAATTGTGTGATCGATGTGTTGTTAGTCTCTCCCGGGTAAGAGATGCGACAGCGCCAGATCGCGTGGTATTACTATTACATTTGTCGCTGACGACGTAACTTGTGGCGTTGTTCCTGAGCTTGACGATGCCTGGCTTTGTAGGACGATCAATCTTGGCGGGTCAATGACATGCTCATCTGCATTCGAGTGTGAACGTCATCGACTTCGACACCAACACTGGACCCGAGTTCAGAATCATCGACATATTTCAGCAATATCGTCTGAGGAATAAATTCATGAGACCTCACAAATCAATACATATGATAACATCGTCAAGTAAATCGGAATTTACGGGTTTATCTAAAACTGCGACAGTGGACGACGGATCGTTCGGAGCTAGGATGTATGCATGTAAACACCAGCGCCGGGGTTTTGCTGCTCTTAATAAAGAATTGAGAACTGGAAATCATGCCTACCGTGTTCCTAGTCTGTTTCTCCAGGTTCTCGGTAGATCGGCCACTACGAAATCCGTGAGCTGCGCAAAGATGGTCGTGAGTATCCCCCCCACTGATCTGATCGGATTGATACGTAGGTGCTTGTCTGGGTGTGCATGTGGGCTCGGCATGTTTCGTGCACCCGAAAGCGAAAATTGTTCGCCAGAGAGTCAGTCACAAGGACAGAAAATTTAACCAACCTTACTTCGCGGCAGATACCCTCGCACGGCGATGTTTTCAAGATAACTCGAAATAAGTAGTAGGTTCACAATCCTGGATCCACCAAGGGAGAGCAAATAAACGGATGCATCGTAGTTTGTAGAAGCTTCTCACTCAGCAGTGATATTATCAATACTCGGATTAGGAATCAGTCTCGCAGGGTTTTCGGCGCTGATACGCACACACCCCTGATCAACCTCGGCCGAAAGGACAGCGGCGGAATTGACTGACAAAGCAGATTAGGAACCATTCGCTTAAGGAGCCAAATTCGGCATGGGCCTGGAAAGCTTCCACACTAACGCATATGTCCCTGGACCTAAAGCCTGAGCCTCAGACAGGCGTTGGCTGGCGGGCTTCTTTGAGCCTGAGGTCGTGACTCTCACCAATCTCCGCCCTTCGAAGCTGTGATGCTGACTGTGTTGTGGACAACCTTAACCAGACCAGCGGTCAATGGTTCGCACACGACCGATGAGTTCCCGCCAATTATGGTCCTCTGCGTGAAGCACAGTCTGCGCCTTGTGTTATTTACAGCAGCTGTTGCGATGTGTCACATACGCGGAATTTAGTCGGTGTTAAACCCTTTTGAGTATGAGTTACGATGTATCTGTTCTGAGGCTTGATGAGTCAAATGATATCAAATCATCCAAACCAGGATCCATGCAGAAGAAAATGCTTCGAACATCGGCCGAAGCCGAGTTGATGGACGTATTGAGATCATTTCCCAACCTGCATCACATCCATGGCTGGAACTTCCAGTGGAACATGAATCGAAGAAATCTGCGTCCAATGAAGACCCCAAGGAGTTGTCGGAAACCAACAGAGACCCATTCTTTAAATCCGCGATTTGAGTACCGCCGAGCTGGCTGATGTTGATTAGCGAGGCACCGTACGACCCATCGTGGAGCCTCTTTCGGCGATGGAAGCGAAAAAGAACGAAAAATATTTTCCAGAAAAGCGGAGTTTGGAAAATCTGTGACTCTTGTCAATCCCGTCGTTAGACCGCCCAGCGGACAGTCACAGACGGTTAGTGGTCGGCGACCTCGGGATTCAGGATAGGCCGGCCTAGTCCGGCAATAACATGGCTTCTTCTAAGTCGGCATCATCTTGGGCCGATTAAGAGGCCGTCTTAAGGCTAGCCGTGTAGCCGAGTTAAGAGTGTTGCAACGAGAAAAGAGGGAATTAAAGCTAATACAGGACTGCCTTTACGGATATTCGGATTAGATGTAATAAACTTGCTTACTTCACATGAGCATGCGCACAGCAAGGATAAGAGCTACTGCCTACCTACCTAGGTATGGAATACCTATGATGTGTTTGGCGGAGAAATACCTGCGAGAAAAGAGTTGCCTAACTTTTGAAAATAGGCAATCATAATACACAAACATGCTAGCAATACAACAGGTTGGTGCTGACTTAGATCTCCAAACGACAAAAGCGAGAACAGATTCAGAGTTGCCTGGTCAAAGCTTATTCAAGTGACCATGAAGCACAGGTGGTATAGGGATTTGGATTACTTCTTGCTCGTTATCATTGAACATAACGGTGGTAATTGACAGGTCTGCTGGCTATCATTGGCTCGTATACCGTAGTTCGGCCTTTAACAACAAAGCCGACATCCATGCATGGATTAGATGGCGGCCGACTGAGCTCAGCCCTACGATTGATTACAGCGGTACGTGGACAAGGACGTACATACTCCCCGCGGACTGCGCCAGGCCCGGGCACAGTGAGCATCGTGCGTTGTTACTGGACGATGCCCTCCCATGGTATACTCTCTCGCTTTCGCTTACGTTCGCTGTCTGGAAAAAGCTCCCCCTTTCGCAGTATGCCCTATGATCCCTTGGCTGCTGACGACAAGCACATAAGGCGGAGTTATGCCTCAGGGTACACGATGGGAAGCGGAATACGCAATCTGGACTGATCAATCAGCCACTAGGTGAAACTCGCCAACATTGACGTGGAGCATACTCAAATAGTCGTTACGAATTTGGTTTTGGCGAGTCGTCGGCTCATAAGCATCAAATTGAACTGGGCTAGGCTCAGCGGGCATTCACCGTAGGAAGACTGGAAAGTATGTAGGTCATCCTCCCTATCATCGTGACGGGAACTTAAATTTGGAGGTAGGCACGGGATGCAGGATGTTGTCTTGGATTAGGTCTTGATGGATGCATGGAGATAATACAAATTCCCCTCCGTATCAGTATGTTGTTGCTGAGCCAGCATGCAGCGTTTGTAAATCAGCGTCACACCTCTATCTCTGCTTATCCCATCTAGGAAATCGATTCTGCAGCAAGAGTCATCGCCGTATCGGAGTCAGACATGATCGCGACACCGATAGGGCGCAAAGAACGAATAAGGTTCGCTCAGTGCTGAGAAATGCATCTGCCTTAGGTAAGGTCCCTGAAGAGTAGGCTTGTAAATCCATCCTCGGATTTGTCGTGGTTCTAGCGGAGCTAGACGGACATGGTCAGATTAACGACTGTGGTAGGCTGAAGAGTCAACGCTAATGGCACCGGGTTTCTAATCAAACACACATTTGCAGGCTGCTTACGGACCTCGAAAACCAGCCTGCGATTATGAATCGCCCACGCCAGCCCTGTGTGAAATTGCGACTCGATGCGTGTGCTGGCAGTGCTTACCTTACAGTTGAGCATGTTTCGATCTGAGTTATGGTGAAAGTAATGGGTTTGTTGCGCCATTGAGGAGAGAATTACAGTTGCTACTGTGTAATACTGCCAGTAAGACTGAGATTGGTACTGGAAGCCGGTATTGATAGCCGGAAGATGCAGTCGCCGTGATAGCTCTAACAAAGTATTGAGGGACACGACATGGAAGAATCCAGGGCAGTGAACCTCCGCCTGCCCAGTTCGGGTACATAGAATGCAGGAGGTACCTGCGCCGGGGCCGTCAAGTAGCGGCCTGACTGAGGTACCCAAGCCCGAGGATTGACATGGGCTTCCGTAACGTCCGCCCGCTACATCGGGGCCGCGGACGGGGATGTTTCGCTGCCGGATAGAAGAGACGTGTCAGTCATGTCTTCCAGTAAAAGGCAGAAAGTTACAGGGGCCATGTGCAAATCGATGTGCCGTAGGAGCCTTTTGGGTGGATCTTTCTAAGCTTCGCGGCTTCGCGGTGTCAAAGAGTCATCCGTCCACACACACCCATATCCATGTCAATCATCACTAAGCCACACACCCTTCGAACCTTGGCCCTTGCTTTGCAATGGGGACTGTGGACATTTCTCGCACTCCTCGGGTCCGCGTGCGCAAAGTCCGCTTAGCGGCGTGTCGGGCATAACTCATAATCCCATGCCACACCCGTGAGACAACATGAAAAGTCCGTAAAGGATTACTGGAGTTAAAAAGATTCGGATTCCCCCCGTTCCAAGATCCATCTCTCTCACAACATCAATCAGATAAACACATCATCATCACAACAACTACTAATCAGCCCCAAAAGCTTCTATCAAGGTCAACTATCTCCACATTCGTCTCAGACAAACACACGGACTCGACTAGCACCTTATCACCTAATCCCACAAGTCATTGTCACCACAGCCGACATCCCTGCCGCTAACATCAAGCCTGCCGCAATCGGGATCGCTGCCTTGACTCACAACATCAAACCGCCATTATATACATAGGACAAAGACCCCTACCTTATCTGGGTCCTCTTTTTCAACATGTCGACTACAACAACAACCACCACTTCTATTCATAGGCCAACTGCCTCCAAGACTTCTCTCCGACAGTCCACGCTTAAGAAGAACATGTCTATCACACAAACTTACTACCTCGCCCACAAGGCCCGAGCCAAGCTCTCGCGTGAGGCTGCTCAGCCCGATCATGACCTCCGACTGCTTGTCGGTCACGCCAACCTCCTCGATTCTCTGATGCTCGAGCTTGCCGACGCTGAGCGAGAACAAGAACGATGGTTCAACCAATCTGTACGAGGAGCAACCAATGCCCAGCAAGAACGAAGGGTGCAGTGGGCCGATAACATTGTCGAAGAAGATGACGAGGATGACTACGACTCAGACTCTTCGGATTCCGACGACTACGACTCAGAGGATGACGATGTTGAGATGGCCAATACTTCTCTTCCCGTCAAGCCCATGAGCCCACGAATCACACATATCGAGCTCGACGAAGACATGGAGGAGGATGATCTTGAGGAGGACTATGCTCAGCTAGAGCTTGTTCGAACACCATCTCACTCCAACTCACCACCCGAGCTTGTCGACCACGACTCAGATTCATCTGATGATGATTCAATGCCCCCATCGCCACCTCAGTCCATCCTCACCTTCGATGAGAAGGATGTCAAGGAGCAGTCGCAACAAGAACAAGAATCCAATTCACTCTACGATGAGGAGTACTACCTGCCACCTCGAAACCCTGCGAGGCTTGTGTCGGCCATCTCGGTCTACTAAGCGGGAACTCATTTGATGATTGATTTGTGATTTTAGCGACTTTTTCATGTACAAAGCGATGGCGGCATTGCATGGCGTTTACTATACAAAGGGATACCACACGGATTTGGATACAACGAAAAGCATTTTTGCATTTTCTTTTAGTTACAGAGCATATGACTTTACGGATTTCATTGTGTTATTACAAAGAAGGATTTCACCACTCTACGAAGGACAAAGAACGGACTGTACCAGACAGATGGGAATTGGATATTATCATGATTGGCTCCGCTCCCGACACACGGTTGAGTGGCAGCCTTCGATAGGTTTCGCCCCAATGGTAGATAGCTCAGCAAAAGAGGCTTTCAGTAGCCCAAAAAATAAATAAGAAAAAGCATTGAAAACTATCATATCATTCTTGAATCTCCTTGTAAATTGTGAACTATGCTATGCTATGCCTCGGTCAGCAGCCGGCTATCATGAATGGTAACCGTTGTTGACGCCATACTCGCCGGTCGATATCCTTATCAGAGGTAAAAATTTCGTGATAACTGAGAGTATCGGGATCGGTCGCAAGTCCAAGTCCGATCGGGGTGTCTTTGGACCAACAAGCGGTGCCCGTGAGACCCGTCGAGGGCGTGTGGAATCTTGGCAGTGCTACACCGACTCCTCCAACGCACGCCCCTTGTGCTCTATAGAATTTTTTGATTGCGGTGAATGATTCATCAGCCAGGCCCGCCCATCATGAAAGACCTTGGCGTCCCAACCATCAGGGTATCAGAGACCCAATCACGATACATGAACTGTACACATTGGTACACATTGGGGCGTCTGTAACGGTCGGGGTTTTGTCAGCGGAGACATTCAATTCTGCATTCTTGCTATGTCAGCGACATAGCAGTACCTAATCGAAGAAAGGCTCGTTTGACATCAACCATGGCAATGACTATCAGCGGACATTACCAAACCCCGATGGCTGGAAACGACGACGCCAGGGCGCAGGAGCATGTCCTGTGATGACAACAAAAAGAAAAGAAGAGGCACAGGCGAAAATTACAGACGGACAAAACCGCCCAGGCCGCATAGCCCGCCCGCCATTTCCATCCCTTGACTGAAGAAGAAGAAGGACTTACGAATACAGGCTTGGCGGAACTATCAAAGCATCCCTGAGGAGTCATTCAGTGCCCATTATTACAATCTTTTTATGCTTGGATCTTCCACTAACAGTAGTTTTTAATCATCCCCACCAGCTATCGCCGCATCGAGCCTCAAATGGGTCCAACTGGATCCAGCGTTCCACAGGTGGTGGTTTTCTTCAGACTTTTTCAATATTTTACGAAACGTCGACATAGACAACTCAATCGTGAACAAGGATAGAACCATGCACAAAATTTGCTTGCGCGGATCGTCTCCGCTTTGGAGTCGAATTCTTTAAAACCTTACATACGTACAGCCGGGTCAGGGCTCCATTACTTACCTTAGGCAGAGGCAAGACGCCCAATAACTTATGAGTTCTCCTGTCCGATGGATCACGATGAGGCGGACCTGGGAAAGAAGGGACGCGAGTTTTCTTTCTTATTCCTTAAATTCATGAACACGTTTCCCGGCCACTCGATCTCGTTACCCACTAATATCCTCTCGTTGCCTTTTTGGCTTTCTTATCCGAGAGGCTCGCGGCCCCATAATCTCAGGTACATGCCATTCACCATGCAAGGGCCCAGGGCGTGTCTTGCTCAAGCAAGCTGAGCTGACCGCTTCTGGGCCTCTCACCGACGGCTGACCTGGCAGCACAGCACTGGACAGGACATCCTACAGGAGTAAGGTTTCAAGCACGTACTATGCTCTTTTATCGACTCGTTTTGCGAATGAATGAGCCCAGCTAGCCCCTTACTGGCTTGATAGAGGCGGTAAAGGAGAATTGACTGCTTCATGCTTAAGCGAAGTGTCTGGGCTGTTTGCCATGACATTATGTATGATTATGCACGGTCTTCTTCACAATAACCACGTAGCTGAGAAGAAGGGGAAGCTTGAGCCTTCGTGTTCGGAAGCATTGTCCGTTGAGCTAAAAGTCGATCTCTAGAAGGAGTTTGGGGGAAACCGGGGTTCGATGGCAGATCACAGATCATGAGATTGATAAGACAAGATAGGCCCTGTTCACTGCTTATCGCTCGTTATCGCTCGTTACGCATACGCGTATGCTACAATACTCAGCATCAGAATGCAAGAATCGTATGAGAGAATGGTGGACTCGTCACATACACGCAATTATTCAACACATAGATTCTTCATGGAGCATTATGCATGTTCTGGATCTATATTGCGCGTTCTCTGTATCAAATCTGTAACTCTTTGCGCAAGCCAGACTGGCCCACCTATCGATAAAATTCACACAAGGTCCGATACGGACATTATTGGAGCCACGGCGTCGTATCGGCCGGCGTTGGTCGGTCACAGGACCTGAAAATGGCCCACATCTTTCCGTTTTCCTCTCCGAGCAATCCCGGACCGGAAATCGGACATCAGGACCGCGTCTCATTGGCTTTTCAGGTGTCAGGCCATTGGGGTTCGGACGAGTCCGGGGAAGTGGCCTGTGTGACCGAGATAGACTTGATCTCATGCCGAAACACCCACCTAGGTAATAGACCTTCTGTTATCGGGACTGCGGGAGCAAACCAAGCGGGTTTGATAAGCTTTACTAGTTGATGCTGAGTCTATGTAACATAGGGGTCTGCTGATCAACAGCACACTACTTGAATGTTATCTATTGCCAGTCTTGAGGGTGAGCTGCTGACCTACTGGGAGACAACTCGGTATGAGGCCAGCCAGTCAACGGGCTAGCATTCACGATATGTTTTGAACAAGAGCATCGTCTAAGCACCATCTCTTGGCTATTAATTCCATTGTCGATCTCAGAGTTCTCGTAAATATTGCTGACAACATAAGTTGCTCACGGCTAATGCTGACCGCTCTGACGATACACCCACGATATTGGTCGAGAGCCATTAGTTATTAATCATGACTAGAGAGTAGAGACCATCATCACCTGAAGCTCGGGAATAAGGGTAAGCAGTGAGCTCCTCCGCATAATAAACTTCGGACTTGGGGAATTTGAATGTCGATCTTGTTCTCGTGGGTTGCCAAAGTCCGAAGTCCGTGAGCGAGCCAAATGCACGGACCAAGCGCTGTCAGTACGTCATTGTGTAGCTTTTCGCAAATCAAATCAGTTGCCTTTTCAGTGTAAAACATGTCGACGTCTTGATTAAACCGCAAACTTGCTATCATGCGACTTCTCCCGAGGCGAGCCCTCGCTCACGATCTTTCTCCGGGCCTCACATGCCGTACTTACCGGCTGCAACGGCGTCAATACGCGACTTCGCTTTCTCCTCCCCCACCGCCTCTTTCCGGATACACATCGTTGACTTCACGAAGGCTCATATCCGTCACTGGCCCAGACTCAGCAAAGTTTCTGCAGGGAATTGTGACTGCCAACGTGACCACGAAGGACGGAAAACCGAGGAGTGATGGGTTCTATGCCGCTTTTTTGACTGCGACTGGCAGAGTACTCTACGATGTGTTCATCTACCCAAATCACAATACTTCGGGAGCTTCGGCCGAGGAGCCAGGGTATCTGATTGAAGTTGATGCAGACCAAGCGTCAACGCTCGCGAAGCATATTAAGCGTTACAAACTCAGAGCAAAGCTGGCCGTTCGCTTATTGGAAAATGATGAGGCAACGGTTTGGCATGCGTGGGACGACTCAAATTCTGCGAACTCTAGCTCAATCGTCAAGTCGGCAAACTTTTCTCTCCAGGATCCAAGAGCCCCCGGTCTGGGGTATCGGCTACTGCAACTGGATCAGCACCCTCCCCAGATCGATCTCGAACCAAGCACCCAGGAAGCTTATACAATACGAAGATACCTAAATGGTATTCCAGAAGGTCAAGATGAGATATCTCGAGAGCATGCTCTTCCTCAGGAAACGAATATCGATATTATGAAAGGAATCGATTTCCACAAAGGCTGCTATGTTGGCCAGGAACTTACAATCCGCACTAGACATCGTGGTGTAGTTCGCAAACGAATTCTGCCCTGTGTAGTCTACGAAAAAGAGCATGCACCGCCGACAACACTTCAGTATCACGCAGACGATACAACGTCTTCTCTCGAGACTGTGACCGCAGACATGATACCACGAGACACAAGCATCGGACGATTTGAGAAAAGAGGTCGAAGCGCCGGCAAGTGGCTTAAGGGTGTGGGAAACATTGGGCTCGGGCTGTGCCGCCTCGAGATCATGACTGATGTGACACTGCCGGGAGATGCGGCGTCGGGGGCTTATAACCCCGAGGACGAGTTTGTCCTAGATTGGGGCGAGCAGGAAAGCCGCAATAGAGTAAAGGTTAAGGCTTTTGTGCCGGAGTGGTTGAGAGAAGGCCTTGATGCTGAGAATCAGAGAAATGAAAAGTAGAGCAGTAAAAATGAAGTTGTGCTGTAAAATACTGTATAAATACAATACTTGCATGTGTCGAATGGGGACATATCTGAATATATTCGCTAAGCTTCTTTCTCAATCATCGCCAAACTGTACTTTGTTATTGAGACAGAGCCCTTATCAGTGGTTACACCGTGCCATGAAAAGACGGACCATGTCAGTATCATATTATTACAGTCGTACGGCGGAATAACTAATCAGATTATGCGATCCTCCTGACTACGTTCCCTGGACAGGGCAACGGCCGAAACAATCCATTAGAATGTATCCGATGATATCCTTCAGAGGTGAGTTCTCTTTGGATTGAATATATTGGTCCGTGTAGGACGTTGAACCCTCGTCCCAATATACTACCTATGTAAGTGAGTAAAAACAAAGTTGTGAGGCATGGCGCAAGCTCACACTGCCACCAGTCATGAGTCCTTGAATTGATCATCGCACTTTAAGCCTACATACAGATTTTCTTTCAAGGTGTTGTGGCTGTGCACAGACTTCGAGTTGGAGCGAAAACTGAACGAATGTATCTAAGAATGCTGACCAACAAGAGTAAGGACTGAGGTTATATTAGCCAGTGAGAAGGCTGACCTGGGCTAGTCTGACACAGACTCAGGGACAAGATCATCGCGAAGTTAATCACTGAAATACGTAGCAAATTACTCCGTAGCCCTTATGCATTAGGTGGGTCGGTATCTTGTTGGACAAGGGATTCAAGTCGCTGTGTTTGCCCTCTTTAGCAGGTAAACAGGCAGTAAGCAACAGCTTGCATTGCTGCGGACCCCAACTGTGTGCCATGGATATGTCCTGTACAACAAGGGCCGGGTTGCAAGAGCCCATTCGCGGACTTTGATTCGTCTTGCAATTGAATTAAACCAGCGACATCGAATTAAGTACTTTTGCTGCGACCTTGGCTTACATACAGGAAGGTTGAAATTAACCCTTGGATCGTCGTCTGACTGTACACTATGTAATCTCGCGAGCCTCAGCCCTGTGGTTGAGACCGGGGATAGTCTTGGCCTGTCGCTTAATTTGTCTCATGGATGGTAAAGTTCTCAGGAGCCGACATTTGACGGCTCGGTGATGCATTTGTGAGTCTTCAGCCTTCTTCATTGTTTTCTGCCGTTCTGGCCCTATTTAATAGTCGAAGCTGCCGCACTGAACTTCTGCATCGTAAACATCGGTTAACGATACCTTCTCTCATTATTTTCTTGGCGTCTGAAAAACACGGTCCCACGGCGGTTGTATCTCTACGATGCTGACAGAGACTGCCCCTAAGACCATCAAGCGGTTAATCGCTTGTTGCGATGGCACCTGGATGGATAGTGACAATGGCTACGAAGAAGCTGGCTTGCTAAGAAAAGAAGGTTCTCTTCAGATACCTTCCAACGTTACTCGAATATCCCGTTGCTTTGAGAAGAGGTGCAGCGATGGCAAGCTTCAAGTTGTGAACTATGAGTCAGGTGTTGGTACAGGTAGCAACGTACTCGATAGTATTACTGGCGGTGCTTTTGGTATGGGACTCGCAGAGGTGAGGGTGTCGGAGCATCATAATGAAGAATGTTGGCTGACCATTTCTTCTAGCGTATGCGGGAAACATATTCGTTTTTATGTTCCAACTATATGGATGGCGATGAGATAATACTCGTTGGTTTCTCCCGAGGTGCTTTCACAGTCCGTTCTGTGGCAGGCATGATTGGCAATCTAGGCCTACTCACACGGGAGGGTGTTGAGTTCTTCTACCCTATCTTCAAAGATATGCAGCATTGGATGGACGATGACTATGAAGATCCATTCCCTAACATTCCATTCCCTAATAAACCCAAAGGGAAGGACGCTGCAGAAGTTTACAGGGCTCGCTTGGAGCAACTCGGCTACACTCGTGTGAGGCGGAGTGAAGGAGAAGGCGACATCATTACCATCAAAGCGGTGGGCGTCTGGGATACCGTGGGTAGCCTCGGAATTCCTAGAGTTTTATGGCTGGAGAAACTGGGAATTCGTGCCGACAATGATGAATAAGTCTTACCTCTAAATCTTTAAGAACTCGGGTTGCTGACCAGCTTCTTACGTTTAAGTGGCATGACACAAATCTGTCAGATAGAATCGAACATGCGTTCCAGGCCCTCGCCCTGGATGAAACAAGGCCCCCCTTCACACCAGCAGTCTGGGAGAGGCTCCCGGAGAACAAATACACAACGGATCTCAGGCAGGTATGGTTTCCTGGGAATCATGGTAACTGCGGTGGCGGATGGGAAGACCAGGGCATGTCAAACATCACACTTGCATGTGAGGATTCCATACAGCTTATGCACAGCAACCTTGTACTTAGAAACTGACTTCGAAATAGGGATGATGGACCAACTGGCTTCAATTGGGGTTGAGTTCGACCTCCCTGCACTAGAACGATGCTTCTTCCAGAACTTCAAATTCTACCACAAAACTCCCTCAAAACTCAGCATAAAGTCGAGGAAGAGGAGAGAGAAGACAAAGAAACGCCAGTGGGCGATAAACCCAATCTACGAGAACAACCGCCCATTTAGACCTTGGGGGCTTGGGACAATAAGTAAAGCTCCAGGACTCCTCTACAAACTCTCTGGCCAGACAGTTCGTACACCAGGCCTGTATAGGCCAACTGACCGCCAATCGAAGTGCGATAAGTCAAGATACCTTCTTGATACAAACGAGCGAATACACAGCTCCGTACGAATCAGGCTTGTCTGCAAAGGCCTCGGCTTGAATGATGACCACGTCTGGGACTGCCCAGCTTTGCTCAGTAACTGGAAACTCAAACGAACGCGGGAGAAATATACCGATCCAGTTCCATTCCAGCCTGGTTGGTGCCCGAACGGTGGAAAAGATCATATGGGCCATCCTAACGATTGGTCGAAGGGACGATGGGTTTGGGAATACGTCGGCAACGAGAATGATGGCCCCAAAGAGGCAAGACAACGGATAATGGTTGAAGAGCCTTTGGGACCCTATGAGCGATACCTACTCAACTTGTCAGCAGGGTCACCGAATGTGTATCATTTTGCAGACACGATAAATAGTTGAAGTCTCTGGCTTGATAGCTAGGAGGCGACAGAAAACTTCTGACTACAGCCCTAAGGGGTAAAAGACTTAGGTAATATTACATTACTTTATGATATCTTATGATGAGTTTAACATACTCTCTGAAGACACTGTCTTCTCACCTTGTTCTAAGGCCGTATCAAGTCTTCTGGCGTTTATAATGGGTACATGTTTCGGGCCATACGAGGCGTCAACGCCTCGCATTTGGGAAGCCCATCATAATAAATGGATTGTTTGAGACATGAGATTTTTTAACCAACTTAACAGCCTTTTATCAAATTCGGAGTACAGTTCCATCTCAAAGGCTTAATGGCTCTGAGGTCACGTGCTTTCGTGATTCTTCAACCAAGCCTGCCTATTGTCTAAAAGCTTCTGCCTTTCTCCACACTCGAACAGTTATTTACGAGTAACATATGATCCAGCAGACCCCAATATGTCTGACACAAAAGCCGCCGATTTGCTGCAATTCGCTCAAGAATATGCCTCTAAAGATGTAGATCTCTATGAACTCCTTGGCATCGATGCCCTCACACCCAAGGAAGACATCCATCGCGCGTGGCGCAAGCGATCTCTGAAATACCACCCCGACAAAGCAGGCGACAATTTCGATGCGGAAAAATGGCAGCTTTTCGAACGCGCCCGCGACATCCTATCCGAGCCAGGGGCGCGCGGCGCTTACGACGGCGCCATCAAGGCTGTCCTGCTACGAAAACAAGAGCGCGAGACTATGGACAAGCAACGTAAGGCCTTTGTTGACGACCTCGAGGCGCGAGAGAATGCTTGGAAGGTACAGAGAGCGGAAAAGGAGCAGCGTGAGAAACAAGAGATCGAGAAGGAGAGGTCACGATTGGTTGAACAGAGGCGCATACGCGAGGAAGAGGAAAGGCGCCAAGCCGCTGCTGCGCAAGAAGTCGAAGACCTTGCGGAAGCACGCCGACGACTGAAGGAGAAAAAAGAGAAGAAGAAACAGGACGAGGCGAGAGAGAAGTTTCTACGCAAGTCACGAAAGGCCGCGGAGGCTTCAGACGGCAAGCCTGCACCAGGACCAATTAACGGTGTCATGGACGTACCAGGCGACTTCCCTGTTGACTTCGGTTCTGACCAAAAGTTTTACTGGGAGCTTGTTTGCGACAAACTCCGCGCGGTTCAGGCAGTCAGGAATTTACGGCAGAAAGAAGGGACCCCTGAAGAGCACCAACAAGCGGAGCAAGGTTTACTTAATGCAAAAACGAGAATACACCAGGCTGAAGTTCGATTTGCGGAGCATGCATCTGTTTCGTAAAAGTCTTTTAGAGAGAGGATACGGAATAAGGTTGGTAGCTATGTCTATACGGAGTGGCTCATCTCGCGCTAATATATCCCTTAGAATCACGATTCAGCGTCGAGCCGCAATATTTTGACAGCGTTCATCCCCATAACGTTCTTGAAGTCACCCGTGTCTTGGCCCACTGCAAGAGCAACGGCCTCCGCATTCAGGCTCACGCTCTCCCATTCACCCTGTTCATCAGTCGAAAGTGGTGGAAAGAAGGGGTGATCTGTGCCAAACATAAGCCTATCAGCACCGCTAGCTTGAACAGCCGCCTTGAGCCCAACTTCTGAGTAAATAACAGCATCAAGATAAACCTGCTCCCTCAACACCTCCCACACTGTTCGGCGGCCCTTGTTAAGCTTGCCTTCACGAAGCAGCTGCCCGTCATGCATGATGCAGCTTTCGATCCTGCCAGCAAGGAAAGGCAGGGTTCCACCACTGTGGGCGAGGATCATGCGCAGTTCTGGGACTTTGTCGAAAACGCCAGCCAAGTACATCCTGGCGACAGCGATTGTTGTCTCCATGGGGAAGCCGAGGGCCAAGGGAAGCACATGCCCGTATTCGGCGCTCGCTCGAGGTCCCCAGACATCATTCGGGAGACCGTAGTGAGGATGTAGGAAGACAGTCAGTCCTGTTGTTGCGAGAGCCTCGAAGATGGGGAGAAGATCAGGGTCGTCTAGGCCTTTCCCGAGTCCTGAAGTGCCCAGAATGACCCCGCGACAGTATCTGAGGATCCGAAGATGTTCTATAGAGGCGAGGACAGTCTCGAGAGCTGCTGTCAAAGGAAGTGTCCCGAAGAAAAAGAGTCTTCCAGGGTGATCGCTGCACATGCGTGAGAATTCTTCATTGACGGACTGCGCGATTGCGCCTGACTCTGATGGGCTTAGAAAGTCTAGCCACGGGTTCGCTAGGGATATGACAGATATATCAATCCTGTGCGTATCCATGAAGTGCAACTTTTGCGCAAGCGATGCATAATGCGATGTTAGAGGCCGCCCAGGTGGTTTTGCCTCAGGGTTTTGTGTCGCTTCTTCCAATGCTTTGACCTCAGCCTCCAGAAGGATGAGTCTTGGATCAGGCGCTTGAGAAAACTTGCGGACGAGGGGGATTTGGGAACGCGATTCCAGGATTTGGATATATGAGGGAGGGTACATGTGTGTGTGTATGTCTACCACGCGGGAAGTAGAGGACGACATGGTGTTTCGGATACTGAGAAGAGAGGCAATGGTGGAAGTGTGAGATTGGAAATTGGACAAAGCTTCGAGTGAGTAAAGAAGCAAGCTAGAATGTCTGGATGAGGCACAGCCAGCACACACTCGCTATCAGTTCTTGCGGGCCAAGCTGCAGCAACGTTGCAGATCAACAAATCGGGTTACCCAGGTTGAAAGACACGCATAAGATGCTACTTGGAGCGATTGAGATCGATACCAACCCCGCATGGCTGTTATCACTACAACCTTGCGATGTCCTATCACCCGCTTATCAGTAACCGTTGAGGGGTTAGGCGTTGGCCGCCGGCAAGCCTCTTTCGTTTCTAATTGCCAAGTCGAGGAATGTGCCGTCACGCTTATCGGCCTGTATTAGAGGTGTTGTGCCTATGTATATGTAGCTAGCAGATGCCAGCAAACTTAAAGACATCCCTCACGACTCATTTTTCTATGCAACCTGTTTTGAAATACTGCAGTTCCTTTCCATTCATTTGTCTTGTCGACTATATTCCCTCTACGAGTACCATTGCCATGGCCTCGGGTTTAGCTGTGAGCAAGGAGGGTCTATCAATTCCCGTCAGTAATCCAATGCCCAGCAGACCGTAACTCTTACCAACTAAGCTTCTCCTGTTTCAAGCTCATTGACTTCTCGCGCTTCCTCAGCGGAACTCCTGTGGAGCGTAATGAAACGGCCAATGCCATACTTGACGGGTTCAAAACAGCTGGATTCATCTATCTCAAAAACCATCCCATCCTTCCCAAAGACTTACAGCATGCATTTGATCTATCAGCCCGCTTCTTCAATGAACCTCTGGAGAAGAAGATGGAGGTAGCCTGGACAACTCCAGAGGCAAACCGAGGCTATTCAGCCCCTGGACGCGAGAAAGTCAGTCAGCTCAAGGATATTCAGGAGGTTGAGAAAGTGCGTGCTGCTTTGCCGGACTTGAAAGAGAGTCTTGAGATTGGCCGTGAAGGTGACCCTGGACATCCGAATAGATGGCTTGAAGAAAGCGGCGACCTTGTTGGGTTTCGAAAGGATATGCTTGGATTCTTTGAGAAGTGCCGCCAACTGCACGTGGAGGTCATGAAAGCTATTGCTGTTGGAATGGGGCTGGATGATAGATTCTTTGACTCTTTTGTCGATGTCGGAGACAATACGCTGCGGCTATTGCATTATCCAGCCGTTGAGTCCAATATCTTCAAAACGAAGCCGGGCACAGTTCGAGCTGGTGCACATAGCGTAAGTTCTTCTGATCCTACGAGTTTCGACCTGACCCCAGAATAGGACTATGGATCCATCACCCTTCTCTTCCAAGATGCTCGAGGGGGGCTCCAAGTCAAGAGCCCAACAGGACAATTTGTCGATGCGACACCAATCGAAGGCACAGTCGTCGTTAATGCCGGCGACTTGCTTGCGAGATGGAGTAACGACACCATTAAGAGCACTATCCATAGAGTTGTTGAGCCGCCGCAGAAGCAAGCTGAATCTTACCCACCTCGATACAGCATTGCGTGAGTATAGTAGTGTTTTACTGTGGCGTTGTCAGACTAACTTGGTGGCAGATACTTTTGTAACCCCAACTTCAAAAGCTATATTGAGGCGATTCCGGGGACGTTCATTACGGAGAAAGATAAGAAGTATGAAGGTATCAATAGTGGTGATTACTTGGTCCAGAGACTGACTGCGACGTATTGAGAGTCGGCTTTGTTGAGAACATCATGGTCAGCGCACACAGGCCTCGCTCTTTGAGTAACTCTGCATTCAAATGGCGTAGTATTAGTACGAGACTAGCCAAATTATGATAAAAGAAGATTTCTTTTACCCCAAAGCAGGTGAAGTATTGTGATAATGTTGTCTCACAGAAAGCACCTAGAGTGTATGTAGATATTCGTTAGCATGTGAATCTGGATTGCAGTGGGTTAGGCAACTCGCTACTCCGTATCCCCACCAAAAACACTCAACACAGAGGCGCTAAACCTAATGAAGAAATTCGAGGTTTCTTCATTAAATGGCATCCTCAACATCTGTTTTCCATCGTCAACACTCACACTAACACAAGGCTCCAACTTTGCCTTTGACTCGCAGTCACTCATTCGATCAACTATAGTATACTGCTCGACTTTGAAGTTCCCTGCTCCCAGATCTTAGCAGCAATGGACTCCAATACTGCGGCCGCAAAACGACCCCTGAAACAGGAGGCTTCGACAGCAAACAAGGCCTATCTGATCTTCTACAACTTCATCTCAGCTGTGCAATGGTCTGTTGTGCTCGCCCGCACCGCCATGCTTGCCAGTGCCTACGGGCCTCAGTACGTCTATCCTAATATTGGCCAATATACAAAATGGACACAGACTTTGGCTGGGTTGGAGGTCCTGCATTCGATGCTTGGTATGATTCACCTGCTCCTTGACATTGCATTGTGGTATACATTAACATAGAATGTCCCCTGCAGGCGTCGTTCGCGCTTCCTTTATGACCACTCTTATGCAGGTCGCCTCGCGTTTCCTGCTCGTCTGGGCCATCGTCGACGTCTTCCCCTTCCTCGCCCTCTCGCCCTTTTATTCGTCCATGCTCATCGCTTGGTCCGTCACCGAGATTATCCGCTATTCCTTCTTCGCTCTCTCGCTGTCCGGCTACCAGCCCAAGTTTCTTACTTGGTTGCGTTATAACACTTTCTTTGTGCTCTACCCCATTGGTATCTTCAGTGAATGCATCCTCATCTGGTTCGCCACTGAGCCTGCGGGCAACATTAACGAGCTCTATAAGTGGGCACTTTACGCCATCTTGGTTATCTATGTTCCTGGTAAGCTAAAAGAGACTGAGTGTGCGACTGTAGTCCTAACTTTGCGTAGGATCTTATGTCTTGTATACACATCTGATGAGCCAGAGGCGCAAGGTCATGCGAAATCTGAAAGCCCAGGGTCAGAAGGCTCAATAAAAAGAATTTAGACGGTAAAGAAAAGAGGAGAGACGAGTGCCATTGAATAGCATACAACTGAAAGACTTTGGGGAACCAAGAACCATCTTGATGTGATTCACACACACACACACACACACACACACACACACACACACATATATATATATATACATACATAGTCTAGGGGCAGATATATCTAACTAAAGAAACAGAAATCCGGCAGGTTAAACAGTTTTTTCGACATGTGGAGTCTCGGGCGAAAGGCCGTCCTCAGTCAATGGTGCATCTTCCAACAGGAGTGGTTCTTCAGCACTCGTCTCATACCAGCCGTTCTGTAACCAGCCACGAATCATTTCAGTGGCATCCTGTGCCAGTTTGTTGTACCCAGGATTTTCTCTCGGCGTAAACATACCTGGAAACAGTCTCAGCATAGCGATTGTCTCTCGAGTGGCTTGACTTACTCATATGTGCTCCAGCTTCGTCCGTTGCCTTGTTGTTGATGGCTTCCATCCACACCCCTCCGGGCTGCTTTTTCGGAAGATTGCAGAATGTCCTGTCCTGCCCCAATACGGTACCAACGACGTTAATCTGCTTCGACGGCGCTGCTTTACCAAGACGAGTGTATATGTTGGCGAAACCCACGTCTAACTCTTCTCGCAACTGAAGAAGACACGCCACTCGTTTGCGCAGTTCTTCTCCTCTAGCAAGGCATCCCACGAATTCGAGATGCGACGACGCCCAAGACCAACCTTCGCCCAGTTGGTCGCGTTTCATCCATGCTGCAGCACCCCCAGCTGCTACCGCTCCAGCTGCACCAGCGTACATAGCCATTTTGCCCCATTTTTGCCATGAATTGCCACTAGATGCGGAGGGAGCTGGCAACGCTCCAGCTATCTTCGGGGGAGCGGGCGATGTTGAAGGGGAGCCTGCTGTTTTGGCGCCCCAGAGTGATGCTCCGAGGCCGCTCAGCTGCGATATTGCACCTACAGCCTGTGCAGCGTTTTGGTACTGATCCTCAGCACCGTGAGCTACCACACCAGGAGATATGCCAAGATAAGGAGTATCAAAGGCGAGAACACCTTGGATGTAGGGAAACATGAGGGAATTGAAAGTTGGTTTCTCGGGCTTTTGAATCCCGTCTTCTGTGTAGATAGGCTTCTCAGAAGCTAAGCCGATGAGCATCTCGGCCGCCACGATGCCACCCATAGAATGGCCGACGAGGATGGTTCGCACCGAAGGCTCTATCGTTGGCGACGGCGTGCCAGCTGCGACCTCCATGTCGATGACCTTGTTCTGAAGCCTATAGTAATCGCTTTTAGCTAACGCCCTTGGAACAGCAGCAGTCCAGCAAGGAATACTCACCAGTCGCGGAAGCGACTCACACAACTGCCCAAATCCCCACGAGTCTCGTATTTGGGATAAACAACCACTTCAACATCAACCTTTGGCAGAGCCTGCCCTACCAAATCGCGTAGGTCCTTGGTGAATTGATAATCAACACCGAACGTGTCCTCGCCGCCCTTAAGAAAATTAGTATTATGGCTGAGACTGACTATGACGACAGACGAGGCAGCGAGAGTCGAGGCACAGTATGGGGTGTGTATACCTTGAAACCATGAATAAAACAAAGAAGCAGAGTCTTCTTCATTATGAAGTTTTGTCCATCAAGATCGACCTAACGGAAAGCAGACGTTGGCGAAGGTCCAGCTAAGACTGTCTGCGTGTCGGGGTTGTGGCGAATGAGGACAAGTCTAGGTTTGTTGCACAGAGAGAGCTGAGCTGAGCTGGGTTGAGGAAGCATCAAATTCAAGACACCTGACCTGTACTGTCAAACTCAGAATTTTATCGCGTCAAATGATCACCACCGCTGTCGTCGTTATAGATAGAAAGATGACTAAAAGTTACTGCATGTAAGGCTTCTAATTAAAATACATCCTACTATTCATCTAAACACGCAGTGCAAGTTCGCCATCCCCTTGTAGGTTTGACGCACTCCAGAGTCGTCCATTGGGAGGTCCATGAAACGACTTCCGTCAATAGGTCGTCTGTGTATGGTATTTGATCCTCGATTCCCTTCGCTTTCTCTTACCCTGATCGCATGTTGTTTATTGACGCCTGTCCTGCCGAACGCCATTGCATATATCATCAAACAATCGCCGCTTTGGGCGATACAACTTTACAGGCTATTTTGCGGCCCGATCTTATCGAGCAAGAGTCCTCCCTTGGCAGCCGCATTTGTCATTCCTCGTCGCTTTGAGCAGCAGTGCTACCGCCGTTTGCTTCTTTCGAGCCACTAGAAATCAGTTTAATCCGGGTGCTACTGGGCTGCGGAGTGTTGCCACCTCCAGAGGGCGCCACTGAACTGTCCTTTACCCCTTCTTCAAGTTCTTGAAGTTCAGGATGCGCCACCAGTTCTTCTTGGTACTTGGAGTTAAAGAATTCCTATAACATGTTAGCGACAAATCAGACGGACAACCACAGACAGAGTATGCTTACGTTCATGACCTTAGCATCTTGATACAGAATGCTTCCATCCTCGTTGTAAGTCTGACAGTTGCGGATCATCAATTCGATGTCCTTTCGCAGTCCACTTAATGATGTGTATTCCTCCTTTTTGATCCGAGTCTGTATCTGGTTCATGCAGATAGGGTTCTGAATGATGACATAGTAGTCGGCGTAATCGCGCTTGGGAGGCAGTTTGACGAAGGGTCCGATGATGAGACGCTTGCCAGGATCCGACTCGTCATCCTCGGGGGGTTCAATATCGTCCACCTCCAAAGTCATTAGAGCATCGTACAAGTTACGGAGACTCTTTTGTAAGACTTCCCGCTGATGTGGTGGAAGACGTGACTCCAGACTGACTTTGCTGGGGCGTCCTTGTGGCCCTCGTCGCTTTTTGGGAGGAGGCTCATCATTACCGTCCTCGGCCTTGCGCTTCTCGTTCTTGCTGCCTGGTTTACGACCTCGTTTCTTGGGGGTTTCAATCTCCTCAGTGCTTGCTCTACTACCTGATGGCGATTCATCCACCGAGTTGGAGATTCCAGACTTCTTTAACCTGTTGTTCTCTCGCCTGTCCTTTCGGGCTTGCTTGCGAGCCGCAGCTGCCTCTGGAGAGTCATCATCGTCATCCACAGCCATAAGCCATTGCTCTTCAGTGAGACCATCGTCGTATTTGACTTTGGTGCGTTCACGCGCACCACGACCCAGCACAACATCCTCCGTCTCATCCGAAATAGGATTGCCCTCATTCAAATAGATATCTGGCAATTCATCCTCACCCATAAGTCGAGGTTTGCTGCCTGGTCCATTGCCATAGGGCGAATTTCTCTGTCTCTCCTCGTCAATCTTCTGGAACACAGCTATCTCATCATCACTGCGGGCAAGGAGCATGTTGAGTTCTTCATCCTCCATCTCATCTTGCTCACCGGATTCCGCCATATCAGCAGTCTCCAATAATGTTCGAAGCATAGCGTCACGGTCGGTCTCAGATGACTTGTTGTCGAAACGACCGGCCTGAATAACTTTGCCATCCATATCCAGTTTGAATCTTGCTCGCTCGAGAATCTTCTCTTCTACCGAATTGGAGCTGATAAGTCGGAGGATTCGGACTTCATTCTTCTGACCAATACGATGAGCACGATCCTGGGCCTGAAGATCCTGATGAGGGTTCCAATCGGAATCGTAGATAATGACGGTATCAGCGGTCTGCAAGTTGAGACCAAGACCACCTGCGCGGGTGGATAGCAAGAACATGAAGTATTTAGAGTCAGGGGCATTGAACTCTCGAAGCAAGTCGGAGCGCTCGTCGGATTTGGTCGTACCATCCAATCGGAGATACTCAAATCGCTTGTAACGCAAATAATCTTCCATGATATCCATGATCGCAGTCATCTGGAAGAACATCAAGACTCGATGGCCAGTTGCTTGATACTTAGGGAGAATTCTGTCAAGCAGCTCGAATTTTCCTGCTGTCCTCCACAAGAGATCATTGCTGATATTCAGGGGATTCATGACATTTTCCACAACATCGAAAACGAACGGGTGGTTGCATAGCTTCCGGAGCTGCATAATCATGTTGCTCAATCCGCGAGCACCAGTCTTTCCGCCCTTGCCATCACTAACGACAAGTCTGTTGTGGGTGACCATCTGTTTGTACAACTTGGACTGAAGGGCAGAGAACTTGCACTTGATGACCTTCTCTGTCTTGTCGGGAAGGTCCTTTTCGACATCCTTTTTCAAACGACGGAGAAGGAAGGGTCGCAAGACCTTGTGAAGACGCCTAATGACGAGAATTTGCTCTTCTTCGGTGAGTTCCATCTTGTCCTGACCGCCAGTGTTCGCGAAGGGGGTATTGAACCACTCATCAAAAGTCGTTGCAGATTTGAAAATATTCGGCAGAACAAAATTGAGCATGGCCCAGAGTTCAGAGAGGTTGTTTTGTAAAGGAGTGCCGGTGAGAATGAGTCGAAAACGGGTATGATAGTATTGCTGAATGGTAAAGCTCAATTTGGAGTTTGAGTTCTTCATTCGATGACCCTCATCAATAATCATGTGGAACCACTTAATCTTGCTTAGAATAGGGCGATCCTTGATGATGTACTCATATGTCGTGAGTAATACTTGGAACCCTCCTTGCCGAATCTTGTCTTGTTGCTGTTTGCGAGCATTGGGAGGTCCCTTGTAGACAATACGGCTCACAGAAGGAGCCCATCTTTCGAATTCCAAGTTCCAGTTTGTCAGCGTACTTAGAGGCACGATGACAAGGTATGGTCCAGCCTGTTGTTTCCTCTCAATCAGGTAAGTGATTAGACTGATAGTTTGAATGGTCTTTCCGAGACCCATTTCATCAGCCAAGATACCGTTCAGATTATTATTGTAGAGTGAGATCATCCATTGCAGACCCTTGACTTGATACTCCTTGAGCTTACCGCCCACGAGCATGTTGGCTTGCTCGGTAACCTCCTCACGAATACGATGTGCTACAGCATAGTAATCGATCTTCTTGCTGCTTTCGTCATCCTCATCGTAATCACTGGCATCATCCATCTGCGGATCATCCCCGTCACCATAGCGCTCGGCAGCCTGGCGTTGTTGGGCCTTAACTGATGACGCGAGTTGATGCAAGAAGCCATCAGTTTGCTTGAGCAAGTGCGTGATACGGGTATCCTTGGCCTGGTCAAGAAGCTTAAGGTAAGCCTCTTCGTCGTTGGCCTTCAGAGCCTGGAGACGCTGTTTGGCCGTTCTCTCGATACGCTTCTGCTCCTCCTTTTCGATGTTAAAGTGTTGCTGGTACATAAGACGAGAGAGCTTGTGCGACTTGGTACGTTGCGAAGAAGCAGACTCTTGAATTTCTTGACGGTGGGTGTAGATAGCTCGAAGGAAATCGGTGTGCTTCTTCTTCTCTCGGTTCTCGCGGGCATCGCGTTGCTGCTTCTCGAGTTTTTCGGTAATACGAGCCTCACGAACGTTCTGCTTCTTCATTCGGCGGAAACCGGATCGATTTGTGGTCATGGCGAGGTTATCATAATGCATCATTTGACGTCCAATCTTATCCCGAAGAGCCCGTTGCTTGGCGTAGAGAGCTATGCTTTTCATCTCAATTATTGCTTTTCGCTTGAGAGAGTCGTCGGCCTCTAGTGTCTCCTTGGAAGAGTCCCAGTGAGCCAAATCACCAGGCAGGTTCTTTAACTCGGCATATCGCTGTCTCATTCTGTTCGAGACAACAACTTCTCGTTCGTATCGCAAATGGTCAAAATCAATACCAGTAGGGAATACACCAGGAATAAACCAGCGATTCTTCCGTTGGGAATGATCAAAGTACTTGATTTCGGGGCGAATCATGCTGGTGCCATAGGGAGACTTTACTGTCTTAAATGTATGCGCCTTAGGAATCTCTGAGGCCTCATCTTCCGTCACAGCTCCAGGGCCGTTCTGTCCATCTTTAGTGGATTCGGGATCTGCCTGGTTCGATTTAGTCGCTTGGATCACCTGCGCAGCATCGGCGACGGCGGCCTGTCTACGATGGCGCTGGTTGAATATGGCCTGCTGCAGCTGCAGAGAGACTCCGGCATTTTTCCCCAGCAGTTTGAAAGCATGGATCTGCTGTCGAAGTAGACCGAGCTGTTGCTGCGTGAAATGGTTTGAAGATGGTGCAGTCGATGGAGACGTTCCAGTGGATGCAGGAGTAGGAGTCGTTTGGTTTGGCATTGCCGAGGCACCGAGCGGATTAGAAGGGGGTTGAGTCGATTGGGGCGAGCCTTGCTGCATAGAACGTCCAGGCATAACACCGTTAGCAGGCGTACCATTTGTTGCATTCTGCATCTGTTGCTTTTGTTGCTGCTGCAGGAATTGCTGCTGGTTACGTCGCATGTTATGTTGCTGCTGGAAACTCATCAAGAACTGTGAAGCCTTGATGTATTCAGGGTCCGACGGTGGCACGCCTTGCTCCTTCATCTGCTTAAGTTTCTATATGACGTATCAGCATTGATAGTCCGAAGCAATAAATAGAGTCGAAAGAAGAAAAAGAGTCCATAATGAGAGCATACCCTGAAAACTTCTTCTGCCTGTTGCTTGGTCGCGCCAGCAGGCATTGGCGCGCCTGGGTGCTGAACAGCATGTGGTGCATGCACCGACGCCATGGTGAATGAAGTGTACGGCGCGTTGACTTTTTGATAGTCAAATCGATTGATTAGTTGTGAAGATGCAGCTACCTATGTGGCATGTCGCGCAAGAGGGGACGTGCCTCGGCGTCGCGAAAACGAATGCTTGACGCAGAAATTAATTAAGGGATAAGAAACGCGTCGGAATCGAAGCAAAAAGGACAATGTTCAAGAACACGTTGGAAGGAGTCGTCAAGAAAATGGCGACACGTCGGAGATGGCGCGTGGGATAGCCTTGGCGTGGAGCAACCTTCAAGTTTGGAACGCGGCGGTTGCAGTGAGCTGCTAGAGGCACGGGAATGGACACTCGATGGTCCGAAGGTCGAATACTGAAGGGAAAGTGTGTGATGTGGCGACAAGGCGCGTATTGAATCGGTACCGGGGATCGGGGCGGCGTAAAAATCGCGTGCAACACGGATTCGGTGGTTTCTCTCGATGAGAGCCGATGGTTTAAAAGGGCCCTGGCAATTTTTTGGATGCGCGCGCTCGCCGGTTGATGATGGGGAGTGGTGAAGGCACAACTGAACAAGATGCAGCGTGATGGTTGGTGCGGTCTTGAGTCGGCCAGCTAGAGTATTTTTCAGCACGGCCCCCCCTGTCAGAAGCGGCCCCGACCAGAAAGTTTACAAAATGCGCCTGAGGCAGCCAAGAAAGTGTTAGGTAATTAAAGTTCTTATTCTGCATTGGCTGGACTGAATCTTCTAGTGCAATCACACTGAAGAGACACAGCAGTCTTTTTATATCCCTTTGGAGCCGAAATAGCACCTCTAAGGTATCCTTTTAGGGTCTATCCAATAAAACTACCAGTATCAGGAATATCTTTCTTCTCTTATATCTATAGTATAGAATAAAAGACACTTAATAATGCAACTTGCAAGTCGTGACTTCGACTTATGCTGCTGTACCTTCTTAAAGGCTTGTATTTATGACAAAAAGATCAGCAGCCAGTCAATCAATACTGATGTCAGACCCATAAACCAATGAGCGTAGGGAATGGTTGACTCATGATAAAAGCATTATATCAAATGGCTTATTTATTGAGAGTTGATATTGGATAGAAGAGAAATAGAGTCTATTCTGCCTGGAAGAGGGGGAAAAGGCTAATGTGTTGTTTTACCGAGATGCCTAGGTCTATCTCACCATGGCTTCAAATCAATCAATTACAATATAACACGAGCTAGGAGGCCAAAGGACGTCGTAGGCTCTTACTGGGCTCTTGTATGTTCCAGACACAATCTTAAGCCCCCTATAACCTCCAGCGTGTGTTAGTGGTCTCACCTCTTGAGCCTTTTCTTGTCGGGACCATCTTCCTCGTCGCTCAGCTCCGCGTATTGGGTTTGTGGCTGCGTCTTACTCCAGGCTTTGGTAAACATAGGGTCACTCTGGGCCTTGTCTGCGTATTTCAGTAGAGCTTCACGCGGATCTTCGTGCAGCATGCGCGCAAGAGGAATATTTTCTGCAATGAGCTTCTCGTCCGGCTGGTTCTTCTGGAATGGTGTCTGTTGGGGAATGTGGGGGCGTCGAGGATCTTTCGAGCGGCCTGATACTGTAACTCCAGATGGCTTTGAGCTTCTTGTCGCACCTGGCACTACAATCGCATCACCAGATACGCCAACAGACTGGTCCATTGTTAATTCAGGATTGTCGTCAATATGTCGCTTCTTCGGTGCTCGTGACATGACGTCTACAGCGCCCCTACTCGACATCTGCGGGTTGTACAAGACATGAGTCTCGGCATTAGCTGAACCTGTCACGATCTGATTAATCTTCGGATGCCAATCCACTGTGATTAGTGGTGACCCAGGTGTTATTTCAGTGACATGTTCTGCGCGCAGATTGCCAGGATTCAGAATATGGAGATGGCCGGTCGCGGAGCCCGTGATGATGCTTGTCGAGTTTGGCGCATACTTGATGTTGCTCGTAGGAAAATGGTCTGAGGTAGAGGTATGTGCGACTGTGACGAGAGGCTTCGTGAATTTGCGGGTGTCCCAGAGTTTGATCAAATCATCGCCTCCTCTTGTGACTACCATGCGACCGTCGGACGATATATCAATGCCACTGGTCCACGATTGCGGTTTGTGTGCGTCGCGAATTTCTCCTGCAGGTCGTGAGAAAGGACTATTGCCACTGTACATGACCAGCGAGCCATCCAAGGCTGCTGCGACAAGGACGTTGCTGTTTCCTTGGGGTGAAGATCCCCATGCAACAGCGGTCATTTTGGTTCGACCAGCAGAGCCAGCGGCTTTGGACTTGAACACAACGACGTCTCTCTGCGTCCTTTTATTGTTGATATCCCAAATTCTCAGTGTGCTATCTGTACCCGCAGTTACGCACAAGTTCTTGTCAGTGGGGTGCCAGGTGCCAGTCGTGATTTCGGATATGTGGCCCTTGGTGTTGTGCATGTCACGAAGGTACATGTCTCCCTTGACGAATTCTGTAACAATATCGCCGTCCCGGGACAGTATCTTCGCTTGGGGATGCGCTGACACACAAAGAAAGACACCTCCTGCTAGAGGGTTGAATTCTATGCGGTGGATAGGATGCGACTGCGAGTTAACGTCGGATGCCTTCGTTTCGTAGGGGTCGACGGATCGGAAAGATCTCAGCGTGCTGGGAGTCATAGAAGTGAAATCATGTAACTTGACAGTACAGTCTGTGGAAGCGGTTGCTAAGCGTCCTCCTGCTGGATCTAGCGAGACTGTGGTGACAGCGCGATCGTGGGTTTTAAGAACAAGCTCGTGTGATACAGGGAATTCATCTTGGTCGGAATCGTCGCTGTTGTCGCTGTCGGAGTCATCACTAGAATGTTGCTTCTTCTTTCCACCACTGACTTCTGCGACTTTTCTGCGACTTCTTTCGATTTGGGCTGCGACATCGGCCTCTTTCGACTTCTTCCCAAAGGATGTGGGCAAGAAAGTTCTCATAGGATCGTCTGCTGCCAGTTCGGAAACTTCGATCTCGAAATCATCGTCGGAACTCATGGCAAACAGGGTGGTTATCGATCGCCAAATAGGAGGAAGAGAAAGAAAGACGAGGTTACGTGGGGCTGAGAAGGTGGGAGTCATTTATGAATGAAGTAGTCAGGCAGTCGGGCAGGCGGTCTGGTCTGGTTGAACTTTGCCTGGGCGGCGCTGGTTAGGCTTGTCGACCGCCCCGGTTCTTTTCCTTTTATTTAGCAGGACGAAGAATATCTAGGTACATGAATTGATACATCATCTCACCCACTGCTATTATGAACGCCACCGTGCTCGTTGGTACTGGCCAGTCTGCGTAGTCTCTTATATTTCTATGGTCGATAATAGTTCTCATTCTCTTTAGGACGAGTAACCAGGTGTAACTGAAGTGTCATTACTCCTTGTGCTACTCATTTGGTATGTCACTATGGTGAAGTTTGGTCTGATGCCGTTTTTCATTTTACTGACAGACGGACTGTCAGGTGCTCGATACGCATACCTACGAAAGAAAGACATCAATCGTCTATCTATCCTCGCTTCGGAGTAGAATTGGCCCGAAATACTCGGTTTGCGGTAGCTTTTTCAATCCGGAAGCACCCCTGCTCCCTTATTCATTTCCATGCACTCTTAATGAAAGGACCTTGGAGTTAGTTTCAAATAACCACATGGTGAACCTGTGTTTTTGTTTTACCTAAACACTAGAGTTAATTCACGATATCGCTCTTAGATGAAATCGCTGAATAGATACGGATTAGAACAAACATCCCACAAGGAGTATATTTCGTGTCTCCCATCCAGAGTGATGAAAGCAATACATATTGATTGATTGATTGGCTGCCTACCACGACCCACTTCTTGACCCAGAGCAGACCTACACCTCACTGAGTTATCTCAACTTTACGCGACAAGAATAACAGGGCGCCAAGCTCCAACATCACAGTTGCCAGAATGCCTCCAGATTCTCTATTGGACGAAGATGAATCATATGTATCCTCAGAAGACTCAGACTTCGCTCTGGATGATTCGCCCGACCAGACTTCCGATCACTCTGACTTAGAAAATTCCAGCGACAAAACAGCTAACAAAAGAAGTCGCCCACAAGATGAAGCCGATGCAGGATATGACAACTCGGGTGATGAGGCGATCATGAAAAGGGGTGAGAAGCGTCGTAAGAAAACACAAGCAAAAGGCGTACGCGACCACGACGAGGGTGAGGGCGGTCTGATCAAGACTCGTAGACAGCGTGCCGCTGAGTATGTCTCTGATATTTGCATCCCTCGGTGTGTTTTATTGACAAGTACTACCAGGAAAGAAGAGCGTCAATATGCGACAAACAACGAGCCAGTCACTATCGATGTTGATGCGCTATGGGCGCAAATGATATCCAAACCACCAACTCCAGCGAACAAGGACGAGCGACCCAACGACGCAGACGCAAGTACCGACTTCATTGACAAGCCAAACGACTCCGCTGAGAAAAAATCGCATTCAACAATATCCGACCAGTCATCAACAATGATTCGAATCAAACGCACGTATAACTTTGCTGGTCGAATTCACATAGAGGAAAAGCTGGTTCCGCGTGACTCAGCAGAAGCAAAGCTTTATCTTGCCTCACAAGGTCAAGAGGCACCCAAGAATAGCCCTGAAAAGAACGTCACCAGAAAGGCGTTCCGATCAGCTTTCGAGCCTCAGGTAGATCTTCTTCCCCATCGGGCAGATCTGAATCTCGGAATGGCCGCCCGGATCAAGGCTGGCAAAGAAGCACAAGCCAAGAAACTCAATGTTGTCGAGAAGAGTCGTATGGACTGGGCTGGTTACGTGGACAAGGAAGGCATCAAGGATGAGCTTGAGTTGGCTGGCAAGTCCAAAGATTCATACATGGCCAGAGAAGACTTCTTAGCAAAGAGCGAGGCCCTAAGAGAAGAGGACTCGAGAAGGGCAAGGCTCGCTGGAAAAGCTTGATCCGCCTGTGTTGTATTTTTGGCGTTTTGGCACGATACCATGGGACTGGGTATTACTTTCAATCAAGTTCTGGCGTTTACAAGGTCAGTAGGTATATCGACCTGCCATTCCATTGGACCAGGCATGTGTAAGGTAATTAATATTGGGTACATCAAAAGGTCTCCTAAATACTACTAGCTTTTCTTGATTCTTAAATATCACATACCAAGCGTTTGTTTTGTTCGTAATATTTACGATGATCATAGATTACTCCGTACCTCTAGGCACTTAGGTAGGGATACCTTGCCACTCGATCACATAGCGGGGCAGCCTTGTTGTAGTGGGATGCGAGGCTGAAATTTACTCGGTACCTTAGCAGCAGCCAAAATTTCCTTGCATCATAATCCCAGCCCGGTGCTTACCATTGTTTACCTTGAATCAAATCCGCCCGCAATGGCTATCTTAGGCAAGCGCAAGGCTGAGCCTGAGCCTCTAGTATCTCAAGAAGATGCTGCAGCCATTTTCAGACGACATTTCGAGGCGGAATTTGCACCCCTGCCAGAGGCAGAAACCGTTAAATCGGAATTCAAGAAGACGAAACATGAGGGAAGCAGCAACGACATCGAGAGCGAGGAAGAGGATAACAACAACAGTGACGGGGACGACGGCGAATGGGGTGGCCTCTCCGACGAGGACTCTGTCATAGAGGAAGAACAAAATCGAACAATACAGGTCGTAGACCATTCGAGCAAGCAACCGGCGAAACCAGCGGCAATGTCAAAACGAGAGCTCAAAGCTTTCATGGTATGGATTCCGTCGTATCGATCACTTCAGGACATGGCACTAACAGGAAACTCCCCAGTCATCACGGCCTCCAGAGCAAACAACACCCAAAACCGAGCAGTCTCTATCAGCGACTTCATCCTCCTCAAACACCCTCCCCGAAGACGCACCCTCCCTTCTAGCCCAAGACCTTGAACTCCGACGACTCCTTGCAGAATCGCATCTTCTCGCGCCGGCCATTTCAGCATCGGGTAACACTATTGCACCCAAGGCTTTTGCTACAGGCCGCACTCGTCAAAAGGCTACGGACTTGCGCGTCCAGGCTCTAGGATCCAAAGTGTCGATTCACAAGCAAGAAAAGATGCCCATGAACATGCGCAAGGGTATTGTTGCTGCGGCAGACGCTCGAGAAGCAAAGCGCCGGAGAGAAGCTAAGGAGAATGGAGTGATCCTCGAACGAGAGACCGGTAAGAAGAAAGGGCGTAGAGATAGGGGAAGGGATGTTGCTGTCGACCGACCGGGAGTTGGTAGACTCAAGGGGGCAGAACTACGCTTGAGCGACAAGGATATCAAGAGCATAGAGGGTGGAAGAGATGCGTTTGGTAGAAGAAGTCGGCGTTAAGACGGTATTTGGAACCCACTTTCGTGCGCCCCGCAAGACCTCGTCATCAATTCAAGCGACAGCCTTTGACATGGCATGTAAAAGGAACCGTTTCTTCTTTTTGATCTACCACATGTAACCATTCCCAGTCAGCAGTCTCCCTGGCATAATGCCTAGGAATACAGTCTTATTCAAGGAATAGAAACCATATATATACAGATGTTTCCCTAGTCCACTTTAACTTAACACGTTCGTAATGCTCTGAGCTACTTGAGAATCTTCCCAGAAGCTACAAGAGTATGAATCTATTGGGGCCACATTTTAAGCACATGTAGGCGCTTCCAGGTAAAAAAAGGAGAATTTAAAATATAAACAAAGGAAAGATCAAGGACAGCCAGCGCGCGCATATAACCATTGCAAATTTCCACCAAATTTGAAGCCATAAATCCCTTAAAGTCATGATCTGAGCGCAACTAAAATGACAAATTCGTACGCAGGTTTGCCGTTACATCATACCGCTGGCGTTGATAGCAGCCGGTTGGCTCATTGTCATGGGCATGCTGAGAGTCTCGAGACTATTATATGATTGCGTAGGTGCCATACTTGAAGGTGGGGTTGAGCCATGCGCAGCAGCGTTCAGGGAGCCGGTCACATAGGCGCTATCGGAGTGTGGGGAGGCTTCTTCGAGTGAGCCAAGGTGATCATCACCAGAGAAATCCTCATCTTCCTCGCCTGACAGGTTCAAAGAACCATCTCCGCCATCTTCACGGCCATGGGTACGCTTGTGTCTAGTGTTGAGTATTAGTGATAGCTCCGTTACATGGTTAGGTGTGCAACATACTGCGCCAGGTTATCAGATCTTGAGAATGCTTTACTGCAGTGGGGACAGATGTAGGGTCGTTCTTGTGTATGTGTTCGCACGTGTCTATACATCCTTCAGTTTAGTCTTTATACCTTACTATGAGGCAGCGAGCTTACCGCTTGAGATGTTCCAAACGCTTGAATAGACGGCCACAGGTGGGGATGGGGCAAGAGTGTGACTTCTGAGGATATGGACCGACTTCCATGACGGTCGCGGAGCGAGCACGTCTGACAGCGCCGTTGGGAGCAGGAACAGAGCGCCGCTGATCATTGACATCACCAGAAAATTCCTCACTAGCAAGATGGGGAAACTCTTGCTGGTGCATGCCCATTGAGTGGGCAGCAGGGCTTCCTTCCACAGTCGACAAGGGGGTTCCGTGCCTTGACATATTCTGGTGGTGTTGGGTGTTAACAGAAACTGCGGAGGTGCTGTAGGAGAGACCCGGGGGTGAGTTGTCTGCCGACTCATCACCTTCAGCTACGGGGCCAACTGAGGCAGAAATTGATCGGCGAAGCTCAGAAGGCCGATGGGAGTGTGTGTGAGAGGCTGCTTGGGCAGTAGCAGCAGGGGTCGAAATTGCCGACATAGATGGAGGAATGGATGAACGCCGTCTTCTCTGCTTATATGTCGGTGAACCTTCGATCACAGAGTAGACGTTGTTTGTACCATAGGGACGAGAGAACTGAGGGCCCGCCAAGTTGGAAGGTGGTAGTTGAACCATACCGTTAAGACCGTTCATGCTAGCCATATGGTCAGGAATGGCCGAGTACAAGCCTGTCTCCTCATTGGCGATATACGCGGGCTCAGCCGAGATTCCCAAAGCCTGTTGAGGGGGGGTAATGGGTTCAAAAGATATTCCTCGGTTGCTGTAATCCTCATACTGAGAGGAGACGAATGAAGGGGCTGGCGAATACTCAAGACCATAGGCAGGCATGGAAGCATGGCGCTGGTGCCCTTGAGTGATTGGGACACCATTATGGTTGTACTGAACACGGGTGAAATCAGGTTCCCTCTTGACAGGGACGGCTTGGGCCATTGGGTGAGGCACCGCCATCGTGCCGTAAGGTACCATTGCGTCCATCCCCTCCGCCAAAGGGGGCATGGACTGGGGCATCATTGTCGGGGGAGGAGGCATCGAGTCCATCGCACGCATAACTGGGGAGGTGGACTGGCTCTGAGAGAAAGCAGACTGCTGGGCGCTGAAAGAGGAGGAGTTGGCTTGTTGCGCTTTAGTCAGTTGCTCATAGAGCGACTGAGATGAGTCGTATTGAAAAGACAGAGCCGGTTCGCTGACAGCAACGGTGGTGGCTTCCTGACCCATCTTCTCACGCTTAAGATCGCGTTCCAGCGCGTCAAGAAACAGACGGTCGTGTGGGACACTGTACCAGTAAAAGACCTTTTGCTTCTTTTGTGTTCGGATGCAGTTGTTCTTGTAGAGAAAGTCGAGGAAGGCGCTCTTTGGCTCCTCCAGAGAAGCGTCGGTTCCAGACTTGAGATTTCGCAAGTCGGAGAAGATACCCTCCTCAAACTTCTTGGAGTTTTTGACAGGACGGCCAAAAGCCTGGAATCGGAACGACAGGCATCTCACGATATCTGTACCAGAAATGTGAAAAAGATTGTTCCTGTGGTCAAGTTAGTGACCAAACTCGTGATTGACACCGTCAGTCTCATCTTACCAGAGAATGCAAGAGACATATTCGCCAGTTGGCAACAAGAATCGGCGAATGTACTGATCGGGCTGCCAGTCGACAGGGGCTGAGATGAGGAAGTACTTCACTAAAAAAAAAAAAAATGTGTCAGAACACCAGAGGCAATTTTCTCGCACCGAGAACTTACAGTTGTCAACTTGCTGTAGGGCAACTTGGGCATCATGAGGCAGGGCTTGCTGAGCCTCAGTACTCAGCATGAAAGTTTCGGGCTTCTGAGGCGCCATTGTGGAGTGTTGCGGATACATCTTGCCGGGTTCTGAGAGTGTTGTCTATAGTGACGTGACCGTGGTTGGTCAGTCGAGTCGATGGCGCTCAACGGCCGGAAGTCGTTGCGAAGCGAACCGAAAAGTCTGGCAGATGGCAATCGAAACTTGTGGCGAGCAAGTGATGAAGGTGCAATCAACAGTTTTAGCCAGATTCAATGAGAATGAAATGGTCGAGGCGCAGCCTGGATCCGAGTATAAATAATGATAGGAATGATGCTTGTTGACCAAAATTCGAGACCAGCCCGGAATAATGGAATCGCTGCGCAATGCGATTCAAGACTCAGCAACCGCGTCAAGCGAATGTGACTGAGAGGCGTCTGGAGTGCAACCGTCAAGGCGTAAGCGATGGTGGGGGATCGAAGTCGAAGTTTCGCGCGAAACAAGAAATCGAACCAGATTAAAGCTATAAGCAAGCAACAACGGGGAAGCAAGAAGCGAAAAGATATCAACAGAGCCGTAGAGCAATGTTCATCAAGAGCGAGCAGTGGCTTCGTGAAGGAAAACGAAGGACAACTGAAAGCGTAGCGGCGCGTTGAGGATGAACTTGAGACGTCGGGGGAGAAGGCGGCTTCTATTGAGTTGGAAAGAGAAACGAGTCTGAGGGCAACTCCGGAATGGGTCCGCGGAGTGTGGAGCGAGGGGAGAGGGGAGGAGGGAGGAGTACAAAATGAAGGGAAAACAAAACGACAAGAGGAAAAGATTTCGGAAGGGAAATCTGAGCGGGCGAGCGAGGATATACGGGGGTTTAATGAGATGTTGTGTGGGAGAGTGTCGCGCCGATGGGTCTGGGTAGCAAGTAAGGCAAAGGAAGAACAAGGTAAGTAAGTGAGTGAGTTAAGAAATGGAGACCCATGGAAAGGAGGACAGAGTAACCCAAGGGCAAGTACCTGGGCCTGGCATGGTAGGTGAGGTGCGCGCGGACAGATGGGGTGGGTTCCAATTAGGTTGGGATTGGACTTCTAGAGCACGCGCCAACCTGAAAAAAGTGAACGACGGCGTTGCGAGGGCGGGAGAGCAGCCACATACCACGCACGGTGCTTTTGGGGAGGAGCCAAGTGGGATGGAGGGTGGAGGGCTTGCTCGTCAGCAACGGGAGCAGCGGAGTCAATGTCAGAGCATGATTCAGCGTGCCAATCAGAGACAACAAGTGGAGGCTCATCGTTCTGCTTGTACTAGAGCTGGCACAGTGTGGCTTCCTCTCTGCTTCCATTCCTATGCACTGCAACAAATAAACCTACCTATAGATGGGAACGATAACGGGCAATGGATGGATTCAGGTCACCTTTGATGGAACCTGCAATAGCTCTCTATTCCATGTCATTAATCCTCTCCTGCTTCTTGTCTTCCACTTATACATACGCCTCTACCCTGTCACTTAGCAATTACCCAAACACTTTTTGGTCTTTAGTTTATTCTAGATTAGAAACCCCTGGAACACCAAAAACTGGACCACCCACTCTATTCTGGCAGTCCGGCTAGGAACCCAGGTTAACAGACAGACTCGCAGGGAGATATGAGCCATTCTATCCGTACGGTAATGTATTGTACTGTACATTGTCATGCCCTATAGTATCACAACAGAAGTCTTATGAAGTTTATACAGTTACGTTCAACACGGTGCCTCCGCACAGAGTACTCCAGTTCCCATAACAGAGTCAAGCTTGGAGCCTTGGTACTAGTTTGTGCACGCCCACATTCTTTAATATTACCGGTATGGAGCTGGCTGGAAAGCGCCGTGGAGCTGATTCTACCAGTAAGTGGCTTTTGAAGGAGTCCAACTTACGACCAGCACAAACGGCGATATTACTGCGTATAATGTAGGTGAGGAAACAACAAAATGGGAAGATTCCCTAGCAGCTTGCAAAGAAAAGACGGGGACGCAACAACGCCAACAAAGTCATTCACTATTGGCTCCCTTGGCTACCAGGTATACATAATATCGACAGGTTGATTCCACGCCCCTGCTTCAAAACAAACCCACGCTCCCTTCCGCGTCGGACGAGACTGACAGAATAGGGTTGAGGCCGAAAACATCGACAAGGGTCGCGGAAACAAATCCAGAGTTGCATTTGCAGCTAAGCAACGTGGGTAACGGCCCTCATTCTTGTCTTTGATTGCTGTCTTACAACCATTATACCAAGTAATTCACAGAGATAATGACTGGGACATGTACACAACAAAGCCCCAAAGACTGAAACGTAAAACACAGTCGGTTCATGGCCTGGCCGCATCGTGCCGCTTGTCTCAGCCTAATAATTGGATCTCAAAGGCCTCTCTGAAGTCTAGCTTAAAGGTTTGTGAGCCCATCTCGAAATTGCGACACACACATCGCCCGGTCATGGATGCTAGTGGGATTCAATCAGTAACATCTCAACTTCAGTGACGAGTAGGCAAGGTGTGCTTCTACTTCAGATTCCCTTCGATGGTCGGACAGTAGTTACTCTGTTAAATTTTCAGTGGATTTGACGACTTGCAGGAAGAATAGGGAGGGGGATTTTCAGAGACGGGCACAACTACTAACTATTATTACTGTTACCTACGTAGTAAGAAAGCCTGAACCATCGGATGCTTTAGCGCTGTCGGCCAACCATGCTTGGTTTTCGTTTACCATCAGCTTCGAAGCCAAAAAGTTTCCCACGGATGCCAACCACAGAATGTGGCTTTTGTCCAAGCGAGTGTCGCAATCTCATCGTATTTTCCGGAGTCAATCTCGGAGATCACTATCATACCATGCATTATAGTGTTCCTGCTAAAACAAATGGGGCCAATTCATGTTCAATACCTCGGCCGACACTCTCCTCGCAAACAGCAATTCCTGATATTACCAGGCACCACATTATTAATATGCAGGAACAGTCCGGTTACAACGTGGGTGGCCGGCCGGTATAAGCTACGATCATAATGAAAGCAATAATTGATGGCTTAAGACCATCCCTTGGATGTCAAGAAAAGGGGCTGATAATGTCTTCGAAGGTTGGAAGCCATCTACATGTTTGATTACAACCGAGCACACAACACGAGTAATCTATGAGCAGATTGAAGCGAGATGGGTCCATTCTCCCTTGAGATTCCCCCAACCGAACACAGTAGCAGATTGCTCATCTTGTCACTTTCGAGCCTTCGAGGGACTGGTACATAATCTCAGGTTCGTACAGCAGATCGCTCGTTGTATATGCATGACATAGCATTCATTATTTATGCTTGTTGAACAACCAAACTTTATTCATTTATGTGGAGAAACTGTGCTGTATTAAAATGTTCATCCAATCCATAGGCAAAGCTTGCTTAGTTGACGCCCCCGCCTCGAGCGAATGGGTAGTATTATTTGCCATGTGTTTCCTACCTAAGTAGGTAGCCAATACTCCATACAGTCAATAACTACATCACACAAAACCATCAAATGTAGTTCGAGAACTGGGCATGATGAATACCAATCGTTAATAAGAATATTATATCGCAGACATCGATATTGGCAGAGCTTAATTACAGAGATCATCCCACAAGTCACAATGTAGTTTGCAAGGCTACATAGCTGGACTATCGCTTCGTAGAGAAAGCATCATAGCGGGGAGATGTTCCCAAGGCTAAGGCCCAGGAAGAGGGTTCGATAAACAATGCCCAGCTATTGACGAATCCTTGAGCTGGATTCCACTCAGCAACGTCTGCGCCATCTTCTTTTGATTCCATCCTCCGCTTTTGATCAGAAATGCCGATGTGATCCGCTAGTCAGTTGTAAGTCCCAATGCAAGACAAGGATATCCTTTCGGCTTACAGGATCAATTGTCTACACATCCCTGCCAGGGCTGTGTTAAGACAACGTCTTCATCGAGGTGAAACGTACCCGCTGGACTGCATCAGAGACCACATCCTCGCCTAGATGCTTGTGCACCAGTGATGCAGGACATCTGAAACCATCACACCCCTTCAATGTATCCTGGATTGTGATCAAGAGGGTAGCTGGGCTAGCTAGGTCGTTGGGTTACTCTGTTTTACGATTTTATCAAACATGATCGAATCATCTTCACACTTTGCACCTACTACCCGTTTGTACATTCGACCTATTATTATTTTTTTACATTGATTGGATACGAGCGTGTTATTTTGTGGACCAATGCTCATTCCCATTACCATTTTCTGTGGACTAACAGTTTGGGTTGAGTGGTTGAGAACTCTGCACTTGATATTCAAGTGTGAAGTAGCAGGGAGCCTGTTGAGCTTCTCAAAAGAGTTTGGGTTGTTTGGCTACCAGAACTTCATGTTTTGTCTCGGATCAGTATTAGTTACTACCAACTCCGATCATCACAGCTTTATAGTGACACTATGCAAGTGAGCCTAGTATTGCGTGGCTTCCGTGTCGTTAATTAGAATACCGTACAATATGCGCGCCACCATGATCTCTCACATTTGCAGCCAAGCAACTAACAAGATCGTTCTGGATACGAGTAAGACTTTCTTTCGTTTTCTCAAATTTTGACTGGACCTGGGGTTGACTCAACATTGACAAGTCATAATGAGATATCTAAACGGGAACCATTTATGTCTGGCTTGCAGTCAGTGGCCTTCACTTCATCAAATCCTCGGAATCATCATCGATAAGCCAAAACGATCGAGTACCAGTGGCTGGAAAGTGTGGTTGCATTGACTACCATGGCCAATATTACCCCTGAGTAATTTTAAAATTACAACCAGATGCGCGACTTCATGTGAGCCTGTGACCTCTGATTCGCGCTATTGCGGGCCACTACAAGTCTTGAATGTCATGGCCTCATCTGTTACTGCAAACTGTGCCTAATTTGTCACTTTATTCCAAGTAACACGAGTCACTTCCTGGTGGCCCAGTGACTTGTCTGTCCACATACCAAAAGGTGCGTCAACCACAACTTGGGGTTAAGAATAATCTCTCATTTCCTGACCGCAAGCCAACAATCGAGCGTCTATCCTACCAATCCTACATCAAATCCACGAGAAAATGGTAGCGGCTTGCATTCACTGGGCCTCATTCCGTTTGACCTGCTGCTCTGTCTTTAGCACTTGTTAGCCAAGGACTTCGCCGAACGGGCCGCCACACATCTTTTAACGCTGGTGTTTCAAAAAGCTGGTGTGTGCCCAAGTTTAAGTTGAGCGTCTGAAAGCAACCAATCACAAGTTCAACAACATTCCCTGTCGGCGTCACCCAAAGATTTCTCTAGTCAAGTCCCGCAAGGGGTCCAGTTTGAGGTGCGTCTCGGCTGCCCCATTGGCTGTATCAAGTCTTCGCCCCAGCATCATCTTTATGCTTCATCTTCGTTCCAGCCTCTTGTGTTTTTGTTACAAGCCAGAAATAGCATCAATACCATGTTCATCAAACCTGCTGGCAGGGGATGGCCGCCGATCGGGCTGTTTCCCGGCGGTGGACCAATTCTTACGGGTTTGTTTTTTTCTCACGGTATGTCAAGGATTAAGCTGATGGTTATCTTGCAGTCATCATCGTCACCTCCTCATCAACTCAGCGCTAACTTGAAGTTTCTCAGTCGAAGCCTGAAGGGTCAGAATGGTGTTAATCATGAATTTTCGATACTAACACAAACCTACGGGATTTATAATATATCATTTCGAAAAATTGGCCTGTGGTTGACCAAGATCAGTCTCATAAACTACACCCGTTTGTACCGGTATAATCGACCCGCCTTTCAGTTGATATATCACTGCCGCAAACGGAATCATTGTTCTATTCAGCTGAGAACTAAATTTGGTTGACTAGGTTTCTTCCCTGCTATCTCGAAGGCAAAATTCTGTATTAGCACTGGCGGATCTGGCTTGCATTATCTCAACCGTAGAACAGACTAATGACCTGAAACAGCCCAAGCCCCAAGCAGCGATCATATTCACGATATGCTATCCTGATATCAGCTTCGTTACGATGTATACCAGTAGGTCCGTGTTAAACTATTCGCTGTAACCGAGATCTGTGTGTTCATCAAACTGAACTCGTCGGTTCTCTGGTTCATCGACAACAGTACTTTTGTGACCCAAAACCTCCATTCACATCGCATTGCCGAGATCGTGAAACGGACCCTGTTCTCTGCTTCAAATACTTGAAACACGAAACGTCCAGCCACCAGCTTTTCCAGAAGATTTTGAAGCAGGCTCTTTGCGTTGTCGGTCATCAGGCCTATCCCTTCACACTTCGTACTCCTGTTCCCGGGGCATCAGGGGTCCATGTCCGCTTGTTCCTGCATACGACCTCTCCGTACAGCCAGGTGCGATGCCCTCCCTCGAGTCATGTTACCCGTGGGTTATGAATTGAGGTAGTGGCTGAGTGGGCATTGTTCTGCTCTCCCTTGCTGAAGCGAGCCAGGTCTGCAAAGTTTCACCACACTTGGCACGCTATTCTCGTGAACCTGGCTTAACTGACTTCCCCATATGGATCTAGGTATCTGTGAATGCAACGTCATTCAAACAAACGGGGTATGTCAAACCCTTTTACGCCATTTGATTGTTTGATCGGCAGCTTCTCTGTCCCTGTTCTCGGTCGTGATCTAGATCCGAACGTTGGTCTCGAAGCGAGGTGAATGATCAATGCTGTGGCAGAACACTTGGCTCGGGTTTTCCATTATGGGGTTTCGTGTCGCCACTCTATCGTTGTTCAGCATGGAATTGGCTCGGCCACTCTGCCAAGAAGGTATTGCTTGCTGCTATGTACCTACTACACAGTAGTGGTTTCTCAGAAGCTCTTCTCAATGTCAGGACAGATCCGAGTCTGGACCATGCGCCCCATCAGGGCTCCTTGATGTGAAACAATGCCACTATCAGAGCTTTCCTCACTGAGAGGCCCAACTGTGATGGCATAATGTGACGACAAACCCACAGCTCTGCTTCCTCCCGAGTGGTTGCTTTCCGGCGGTCGATACACGGAAGGTCGTCAGACTAATCGGTCTGTCACTCGTTGACCTTGCCCAGGCTTGTCAGGACCGAAGGATCGCCACTTTCTCTGGTTGAGCAGAATTCTCAGCCCCTCCTGTTGGATATGTTGGTTGATCTGGGGAGCCACAGTGTGCGCGTGCTGAAGACTTTGCTCGCTGATGTGCTTGTTTCGAACAAGCTCAGCTATCTTGGGCTTCTTCCGAAGCGACCAGTCAAAACACCACATATGTGTCTTAAGGCGCGTAGATGTAGGTAAACCAAATAGTCACGATATAAATAGTAGTATCCCTTATTTGATTTATTGTTTTGTTTTTGAAACGCTCCATTGTCGTCCCTCGAAAGTGGTCCGGTACGCGAATGGTCGACCTGCAGCCGTGTTAAAGAGTAAGCGCATATTGAAACGCGGCCATAAGACAACCCAAGGATGATATGCACCGGTCTGTTCATTGTGAGGGACATGAGAAGACCGACATTGTTTATGGTGGTAGTTGGTTGAGTTATGTGAAATAGTCTAGGGTAGGTCCAAGCGCACAGTGCATTCGCATCATCAACTTAGAAACCAACCATCTTTGGTTGTCATGCTGTTCGTCAGCTGCGTTGCGCAGATACCTTTGGTTCAGAGTAAATCATGTAGCGGTAGTTAGAAGCCACCCTAAGTATGCACTTTCGGTTGGTTTCCTGGAGTGATGAAGAGACCAAGATGAACTAGGCAATAGATATGCGAAAACAGCAGCATACAAAGGTTAAAAAAACAAGTATACTAGAAAACTCCTGCATCATATCATTGAAAAATCTCGACGAATGCGCTCGGCTCGTAGAGTATCAACGGGCCATTAAAGAAAAAATCTTATAAACCCTATCTAACTATATATACAGATTCGCTACAGCTACAATCCATTCCCATGGTTTTCAAGGTCTGGGACGAGGTCACTATTCAGATCCCACAAGAGTTCGAAGAGCTCTTCAAGATCTTGCCTCCTCTAACTCGAGCTCAAGCTGGCGGATGCGCTCGCTCTGATCCTGGGAGCCAGAGCTAACCTTTCGCTTGAGAGCCTCGACTTCAGCGGTGAGCAGGGTGATCTGTTGGCTCTGGGAGTTGATAAGCTTTGACTGGCCTTCAATTAGTTGCTTGATTTCCGCAAGAGAAGAGTCGCTACCGCTGGGGGCGGAGGAGACAGCTCCGGGGGCTGGAGATGTGGGTGGCGGAGCCGCGGACGCGGCGGCAGCAGGAGTCTTGACTGGAGAAGAGGGCTTTGCGACGATGGAAGGGGAAGGAGCGGAGGCAGTCTGCGGTTGAGCAGGAGGAGTAAATTTTGCGGGGACAGCTTGACGCTGAGCAGGCCGCGAAACCTCCTCGAAGCTGGAGGCGTCATCATCATCCTCCTCCTCTTGCTTGTCCTGGTATCTGGAAGCCATAGCAGAGATTGATCCCTTCTGTTCACTCATAGTGGGAGGAGGAGATCGCAGTGCCGGCGCTGGCTTGGCTTCTTCCTTCTTGGGCTCTTCCATCTTTGGTGCAGGCTTCTCAGTGACAGGAGACGGGGCTGCAGGAGCCTTGTAGTCAGAGGTGATCTCCTTGGGCGCAGTGCCGTCATAGACGCTCTCAAGGTCAATCTTGTTAGGAATAGCAGTCTTGCCATCGAACCATTCCTGAGCAGTCGCAGCGGGCTTGGTACCAGTGGCAGGAGGGAAAATATCAGCCTGGAAGGTCTCAGCGCGTCGTGGTACAGTGAACGAGATAGGCTCAATATAAGCGTCGTTGACTGTTTTGTAAGCCCTCATGACCTCATTCTCGTGGGTCTAGAACTGTCAGTAAACGTGACACTAGATTCGATGCAAGAAAACCGTACATTGATGCCTCGTCGAGGCATAAAGGCAATGCCGCGTTGAGGGTCGCCCGATTTGTACTCGCTAAGGAATTCGAACTTGTCGTTCTCGTATTCAAAGTATCGAATGTTGCCATCGCTGAACAGCGTCAGTAGCGTCGCGAAACATGCAAACATATGAGAACTTACCCCTTGCCAGCAAGGTACAGGCAGTTTGAACCATCATCTATCACGTGTTTTTTTAGCACTGGCGCAGCCCGAACATTGGAGGATAGACCTTACCCCAGAAAGGCATGCAGACACCAGAGATGGAATCTAGCATGGTAAAGCCGCCAATGGGCTCCGTCCTGCCAGGCTCCCAGAGGGCTATTTGTCGTTCACTCATACGCGAGAAACCAGTCGTCGCGAAGCGATTGTGCTCTCCCAGCCAGACAGCGCGACTGTTCTTAGCACCACCATGGCCAGGCGCTTCGTGAACGGGTTTCTCCTGTCGGACATCCCACACCCGAATCTTCTTATCTCGCGAGGTTGTAACGAGCATGCTGCCACTGGCATTCCATGACAGACTCTGGACGATATCGTTGTGCTTGAGAGCAAGAGGCGACTGACCGGTGCTAATGTCCCAGAGTTTGACCGTGAAGTCGCCAGATGCAGAGGCGAGAATGTTTTCGGCCGCAGGATTGAAAAGGACCTGTCCGACCTTTCTGATCGGGGATTAGTGACTTGATTGACAAGCAACAATACATGAGACCAACCTGGGGTGGCCAGCAAGCTTGCTCACAGGTGCGACATCTGTAATTTCCTCGGCGTCGGTATGTAGCGTAAAGCCTTCAGGAACCTCCCAAATAAAAACCTTGCCATCATCGGATGCAGAGGCGATGATGTTGTCGTGAAAAGGGTTCCTTGAATTATCGTAAGCGCCGACGCAGCTCAGGGGACCAACAATGGGAATGCATACCAGTCAGTGTCGAGTACCGCAGCAGTATGGCCACGAAACAGTGGAATCTGGTCGGGGAGTTTTCCACGCTCGTTCAGAGGAATAACAGCGAATGCGCCGCCACCGGAGGCATCCCAATTGACTGAGAGATACTCGGGGTTGACCTAAACAAAACCAACCACCCCCTAAATCAGCGCGTTGAACTCTCGTTGAAAGATTGATTGCACCACGCGCTGCGATCCAGGACGACGCACCTTGACCAAGTTTGTGTCCCAAGCATTACGACTAATATGAAGGTTGTCGTAGCAAAATTCCTTTCTCGTGGACTTTCCAAAGACGTGTCCTGGTGAGCAACGTCAGCATAACGAATCTCGGCGCGGTTCGTTTGCGCCAGCACGTACGATACTTGGACGCCCGCACAAAACGGCCAGCCATGGTAGTTTATAGTTGATTAAGAGTAAATTAGAATGGAATGACAGTGTGTGCGGTGACAAGACGTCGTTATATCGAGGATTGATTGAGTCGCTAAAGGGTCAACTTGGCAACGACGCCGTGGTTGTAGCTGGGGAGGTAAGATGTACTAATACAGAGTGAGGTTCTGTAGCTAAGGTGTGAGCCACTATAAATTGCGCTGCGCCTCATAAGCTCACTGCTGGGCTAGGATATCCAGGTGGGTCGTGCCACCCAACATCGCACCCATGAACGTGGATACGTGTTGTTCGTGGTTTGTCACGTGCAATCAGCATACCGTCACGATGAAAAGATCTGGCCAAGCACTTGTTTTTACACTTAGTGACATTTTAGACGATTCATTATAATCCCATGCTATAAACTGAAATCCCTTGGCGCGCAAGCGCCTATTACCCCAAGAAACAAGTAAAACAACGATAAGCCATGTCCTCGCCGACGCCTTGTAAGTGCATAAACGGCCAATGCTCCCAATTTCCTCAGCCAAGGATACAACAGCCCCTCAACTCCAATCGTATTACAACATCAAGGTAGTACCCCATCAACCGTCAACCATATAAACCAATACCAGAAGAATGGAGAACAGAGACATCTATCATGAATATCCTGCTGGTCCTGAACGCCTGGTCCAGGTAGTAGTGTTACGGCGTCCAGCACCTTGTCTCATTTTCGTCTCCGTCGTAAGAGCTGGCCTGAGTGACATCGTGTCTTAGAGGAACATACTCTTAGGTCGTGAGTTCACTCGGCGACCTGATGCTCGGCGACGTAGTTGCTCTTCTCGTCGAAGAACCAACTGACACCACTTAGCCTTTGCTCGCTGATTTGAAGAGTCATCATCTGGATTGTCACGTCCGACAACGTCAGTGAGGACCTTCATCCAGCCTTCCTTGTCTGCAGCTGTGTCTGCGTAGAAGTCAATGAGTTCACCGTTGTTGAATCGGATACGGAATCCTTCCTCGACAAACATGTAGCCTTCTTCATCTTCCGCAAAAGCAGATCGGCGTCGTCGGCCCCCTCTACCAGTCGTCTCCTTTTCTGTCAACGCTCGGCGATCGTCAATTAACCGTTTGGCGTTGGCCAGGTTGATGGTAGCTCGAGGTTGACGAGTTGCCTCATGATAAGCAGTGAGCTTGGTACCCACAAGCTTAAAATACCTGCGTCGCCAGTACTAGATCAATGTTAGTTTTGGAGAGAGAATAAGAGCCGGTGAATATGAACTTACAGGGCAATCACCACCTTGTTGACTAAGGTGACCCTCCCAGTTGCGAGACATCCTCTCTTCTGCTGCCTTGAGCTCCCGAATGCATGAGTTCATACTCTTGGGCATATCATCGTCCGTAGCATTCTTAGGGCGAGGAACAAAGAGGAGCTGAAGCTCCAGCTTGCCCACCTTGTAGGGTGCACGTCGGACAACGGCCGTGTTGCCACGCTTGCTCTTGACACTGGACGCAAATCCAGCCTCTTCTGTGGCCCACTCATTGAAGCAAGCAACTTCAGCCATATAAGGCCGACCAAAGCACCGACTCTCATGTTCCCGGAGACAAACATAGGCGCGACCAAAGCTACCGTCCTCCGCAGCCAGAGGAGATAGAAGCTCGTAAGCTGTGGGAGGTCCAGTGCGCTGCTTGGCCTGGACGTCCTTTTGTTGCTGTACAGCTCGTTCCTCTTCTTCCCGCTGGCGGAGCTCCAGTTCTTTGCGTTTCTTGGGTGATGCGAATACCCTACTGAAGGTCGAGGTTTTGTGCTTATGTGTCTTGACTGTAGGTGGCGGCGGCTTAGCACGCTCGACAGGTTTCTCCAGTTTGACGTTGAGGGTCAGTTGAAATTCGAGGTCATTAGGTACGACGAGCTCAAACTCCTGGCCAATTGGAGCATTGCGTGCTAGCTCAAGCCATGCTGTAGTCACACAATGTACACCGTTATCGAGGGTGAGACTGAACCAAGTTCGCTCATCTGCTTCTGTTAGACGTACCCTTGACCATTTAATGACTGAAACTCACTTCTTGGAAGAGGAAGGTCAAGATCTTTGACACCCATAACCTTGACGAATAGGCGGCCTCTCTCTCCGCTTTCTGGCGTTGCCATTTCAAGTGTCAGGTCCTCGTCGACAGGAGTATGACTGACGGCTGTTGCATTACTTTCTTGACCGGGCATAGGTGGCACAGGTCCAGTGCTGCCGCCAACACGCTTCCGCACACTTCTCTGGCGAGGCCTACCGTTCCATGGCTCAACAATACATGACATGGGCCTATCCTCCTTAACAGGAGAGTTTCCAACGGATCTGGCGACTCGAAAGTCTTCGGTATCCTTGTCACTGGCAGTAACAACTTTCGTATTTTGTCGCATGAGATAACCGCGCTGACGACGAGATGTTACGTTAGCATTGAGTCCTTCAGCAATTTCTTGTTGGGCTTTTGCTGCAGACACTTGTCTACTGGGGCTGTTGTGGGCTGGGGGTTGAGTAAAGAAATCGTTGTAAGCCACCTTTTGTGCCTCGATGACTCGCTCAAAGTCTTGGTCGAGGCTGAGACCCAAGTCAAGATCCAATGTCAAGCTACGATTCTTGAAACTAGGATGACGGTTAATGAATTCGTCACCAGTGAGCAAGAGCCCGTTATTGTCCTTCGATAGGCGCTTGCTATGCTTGTCGGGAATCGGAGGGACATCGGGAACCTCCATGCTCACTTGTCGGCGAGCCTCTCGCATAGCACTAATGTCCGAGGGAGTGTTTGACAAACGAGTCTTAAGCTTTGAACCTGGGGCCTTGATGGTGGCAGATCGTTCGGGAATAGTGGCTTGCTCAGGTTCTTCCGCCCGGACAGGAGCTGGGTGGTGAATAACCGAGTCTGGTGTGCTGGGGGAGTCATCGTCATATTCGTCTTCAGGATCACCCCATCCAGTGCCATCATACTCAGGCTTGGAGAGATGCTCAGGAGTGAATGGGCGCTGAAGGTAAGCGTGGGCATCAGCCATTTTTGGAGCCTCAATCTCCTTGACTTCTTTCGCAGGCTCTTCAATCACCTTCGGCTCCTCAGGCTCGGGGAGCATGTAAGACTCGAAATCTCTCGAGAAGGAGGCATCTTTGTCGCCTGAAGCAAAGTCTGGCAACGATGAGACGCTTTCGTTTTGTGTATGAGTAGGTCTAGGTGTCATGACCTCCTCTCGGAGGTCATCAAGCTCTAGGCTTTCCTCTCTTGCCTCCTCCTGGACTTCTTCAGGCTTGGCTTGTGCCGGTGTAGGTTCCTGCGACGAATAGTGGCTTTCACTATCACTGTCAGCTGGCAACTCCAGCTTGGACTCCTCTTCATCGAAATCGACGTCCGAGTCCTCGTAAAACTCGATCTCGCTCTCAGGCATTCTTCTGATGATGACACTACCTTCCTCTTCCTCTTCTTCCTCCTCATCGGACATACCGTGCAAAGAATCCTCGGTAGACGGAATAGGCACATCAGGATCTGCAGGAACCTGCCTTTCGGGGCTCCTGCTTGGACTTCTTGAGGTGGGAGGGGAAGAGAAGATGCAATCTTTTTCTTGATCGGATGTCTTGTTGTTACCGTTGACCTTTCGCATGATGGAGTCCCGGGAAATACGCGGAGGTAATTGATAATCATCAAGAGCCGACATGTCACCAACAACGTCATCATGCTCTTGAAGAGCATCATTGAGGCTTGTTGCTGACTCGGGCTCAGAAATTGGGCTGCTCAACCGTTCGCGGCCATTAGCTCTACGAAGGCGACGCTCACGCTGCTGCTCAGCCGCGGTCTTGCCGTCGCCATCGTCCGACAACATCATGAGTCTCAATCGCTCCTCAAGCGACATCTTGGCATTGCCAATGCTATGGATGTCTGATTTGCTTGTAGCAGAGGCTTGAGGAGGAGATGGAAGATTTCTGTTAGACCCAAGCATTCTTTCTGCGGTTGCTGACAGACTTGGCGATGCAGGTGAAGAGGGCGCAGAATTGTTGCGGGAATGGCTCATAAAACCAGGAAGAGGTGGTAGAGGCCGATGTTCCCCGTTCGAAGTCGTAGAGTCACTTCGGATATGTAAAGGACGACCAGCCGTGGCAGCAGAAGGTGTACCCTCAGGCATGGGACTGTCACTGTACTCACGAGGCCCATTGCGGTTGACCATGGGACTGTCGCCTCTCCAGTCATCAGGCCCGACAACAGGAGTTTTGTCTGTGTCTTCCAGGGAAGCGTCAAAGCTATCGCCCTCCAGATCAACGTGGCCAGGATCATACAGGACGTCATCCTCGTCTTCATCATACTCGATTGACTCATAACTTCCCTCACGAGAGTTGGTGCCGATAGACGACAGATCGGGAGTTGCCATCTCATATTCGTTGATCTGAGGGGGTGCGGCATCAAAAGTCACACTTTTTGCGTGGCGACGTCCCATCGGATGATCATCATCCTCTTCGGGTGAGCCAAATGACCAAGTGTTCGTCTCCATATCAAAGCTGTTCTTGAACCTTGAGTGTGAAAGGGAGGACTTTGTAGGCGATACTTGATCTCGGCTGGGCGTCAGAGGACGATTCGGTGAGCCGGCTGTCTGGGTAGACGACTTTGGGCTGACGGCGGGAATAGTCATCGCGCTGTCACTTCGAGAATGGCCAAAGATTGGGCGCTCGATAGTCGAAGAGCGGAAGGATCCAGTCGACCCAATGGCGTTCCCTTGGACCTTAGCGAGGGGTCTTTCGATCTGAGGGATTCGAGTGGGATCATATTCCTGCTTCTGTTCGAGTGCAAGAATGTTGCTGTTCCTCACCCGAGAGGCTTTCTGAAGACGCTCAATCGAAGAGCGGCGGTTTGGTGATGGTGACCCAGATCCGTATAGGTTTTCAGAGTTGCGGTTTTGCCAAAACAAACGAGGAGATGCCACTGATTCCACAGGCGAAGGTTGGAATGGTGACGAGTCAGGATTTCCGGGGGATTTCTGCATGCTATCAATACAGAAGGCCAAACATGAGTTGGCGGTCAGCCGACGTACCTTGGGAGAACCAGTGGATTGTCTATGCCAGCTGGGAGAGTTCCTTCTCATCTCTGTCGGCGAGAGCTCCGACAGCGGGCGAGGGATTCCACTCGCCATAATGGATGGACCTTTGGTTGGTGTAGTTGTCTTGTTGATTCGTAAGGGATGCACCTGAGATCTAGTCAGAGACATTTTGCCCGAGTATCAGGGCGAGTAGCGCGGTCTACATACCGATTCAGTAGCCATGCTACAGTAGTGATGGGTGATTTGGTCGCAAGTTGAAGTAAGCGACTATCAACGCATTGGTATGCGAGTCCACTATACACAAGGAAATGAAGCAGAGGAATGTTACGACTCGGTGTGAAGCACAGCACCAAATGTGAATGAATGCAAGTAAGAAATGCGACCAATGTCTGCTGATAGAAGAAAGAAATACGCCTTGAACGGGCAACCAGACGACAGCTCTATCAAAGGCTAGACGACTCAAACTCGACACAACTTGCACGAACTGTTGTTATGTTATGAAAGTCGGAAGTTAGAAGAGCGTCTTTGGCGAGTTGATGTGTTTAAGGGAAGCACATAAAGCAGCCCAAGGAATGCGCCTGATTGGACGATGGGAAAACAAACATGGCAGACGTTGCCTGGGAGACGGTGGTCAGAACCCGAGCTAAAGTCGGACGTTGGAGACGCTAGCCATCTTGCTACAATGCAGCAGGGTGCTAGAAACTTACCCCGCCCCTGTTATAGCGGCTCCATCTCCTCCAAGGACGATCCAGAGCTTCCCTCTACTACATGGTAAGCCAGCCCAGCATCCCTTACAGCGTCGCAACAGGAGCACAGCTCATAGTCGCCATGGCAGCAGCGCAGCCAGCCGCACTTCAAAAGCAAATAATTGGTTGCTTGGCCCAGCATCATCCTTGACAACCTCTGCAACCCAACGTTTACGTGATGCTTGTTGTTTTCCCCAACTGAGCTTGCTCTTCATGACGTTTTATTCTCTCCGATTTCGTTTCACCCCTGGAGATGGGGGAAACTCAATGGGATCTGCTGCATCAAACCGCGAGTTCCTGCAAGTTTTCTGCAAGTTTGTGTAGCAAACAGGGGACAGACTCTCCTAGTGGTGATCTCGCACCCGAATTTCCTTTTTACGCTCCTATACCTAACCTTAGTACTTACAAAACCTCAAGATATCCATCCCCCACCCCATCAAGCATCCACCAGTCTAAGACGATGCCTCTGCCATGTCTTGCATCACGATCTTCCCGAGCACCACTTGAGGCTATTCTGGCACTAGACCCGGCATTACATAGCTCATCAGAAAATATATCCACATCTAGTTCTCTGTGCGAATGTTTGTTTCTTACTAAACATTGTTGTTTACAAAAGAGAGTTTTACATGGCCTTTCCTATCTCATCCGCACTGACCCTTCGCTTAACCACGGGCCAGGTCTGGATCTTTGTTTTTGTTATTCGATCATTCATGTATGTACATACTATTCCGAATCAATAATATGATGGACCTGCATTACTTCGATCGATTCAATATGACGTAATCAGCCTTGGTTCCTGGCTGGCCGTAGCTTCTTGTCCAAAGCCTGCGAGGTTCTAGATTCCCAGTCGCCCACTTCCAAGTGGGCATGGGAGGTATAAAAATGTATTATCACTAACTTTGATTAATATATCGTTTATTTATGCTGGAATCTTGGGCAGAACTACGGAACATTTCCCGTCATCAGCCAGAGTAATGCCGGGTAAGTATCCATTAGTAGGTAAACGACTGCTTTTTCAATTGCCGTCACGGGCATACCTAGGTATGTAGGCATCTTACACATCGTTGAATTATTGTCTACGTATGGATGCTAGCTCTGCTCGTCTCGAAATACACTGGTCCAAGGTTAACATATCAACATCATATAGCTGCATGCAGCCTCACCATTATTATTGGGGCCTAGAAAAGTCAATATATTTTCCTTCTAAATGTTTTGTTTCTTATTCCAAGCAACACAATCATCGAACTTGACACCTGAGCCTCCGAAACAGTCCAATGCACTTCCGATTGTAAGATCCACCTTACCGTTGCTGAGCCTCTTCACATTGTCCAAGTCTTCAAGATGTCTACCACCTCCAGCATAAGTCACTGGAATCGAACACCATTCAGAAAGACGCTGCACAAGATTCTCATCAACTCCCCTTTGTAGACCCTCATTATCTGCAGCATGGATCAAGAATTCCGAGCAGTAAGGCTCCAAAGACTTGATAGATTCTGTGCCTGGTGAGTGATTGACTTTGAGCATATTTGCTGGGGGACTTACCTTGGTTGACTTCCATATCTGTGATGGTTTGCCATTTGTTCATTGCAACGAACCAAGAATCCTCTCCTCGGCGTCGGCAACTTAGGTCAATAACAAGTTTGTTTTTATCACCGCCAAGAGCTTGCAACACTGCATCAAGCCTCACTTGACTGAAGCGGCCCTCGGGGAAAAGGTACGATGTAATGATGACCTATTGGATATTAGATCGCTCCTATGTGGTTCATCCTTCACTATACCTTCTCTGCTCCCGCATTCAGCCATTCCTTTGCGTTCTTGTCATTGATGCCACCTCCAACCTGAAGACCACCAGGCCAGGCTCCAAGCGCCTCTTTAGCAGGCCCCTCATTTCCTGGGCCTAACATAATGACATGTGCACCAGTGAGATCATTGTCGCGGTATAATTGAGCAAAGTGAGCCGGAGGGTGTTGCGAGACATAGTTGGTTTGAAGAGCTGATGATGTGCTGTCAAGAGTACCGCCGACAATCTGCTTGACCTGACCTGCATGAAGGTCAATGCAGGGCCGGAATTTGGTCATGATGAAGATGACTTTGGGTGATCAATTCAGGTTAAAGATCAAACTAACTTATGTAATTTTCGTCCCACCCACCACTGGGTAGAAAATAGAGGAAAGGCGGGGCAGTTCTGAAGAATTGGATAAGGGCAGGTATTGGTTATAGAATTCAAATTTAGACGGTAGGTAGGTATACTTCCTTGACTTCGATGCCTAAAACTCTTCTACAGAGAAGGGCGAAGAAGATCGTCAGATGCATCTAATGAAGTGTCATTCTGAATTAATACCCAGTGTTTCTATCCAACGTTATGTCATATTTTCAGCATTCGTGGCTTGGAGCCAAGTCGTACAGTCCCCCGCAACCTACCTTATGTCCGATGACCAACACCACTCTTCTTATGAGAGGGATCGTGTTCTTTCCTTCATCCATCATTCTTTCTTTATCCTCAGCCCAAGCTTTATCAAGCTTAAAAAGAATGTATGACCATACGCACCGGCCGAATCCTAGATTTGCTTCATACCAGCCTCCAGTCAACATGAAAGGAGCCTGCTCATTGACAAGTCATCTCTCCAATGTGACTTAATTCTTCGTCACAGTGAACCCATATCTATCGCCTCGATCCAGAATAACTACTCGATTCTCCATCCCGGCTTCCTTGACGGCAGTCTCAAAGTCTTTGCGAGGAGACAGAAATATGTCGTAGTCATCATAATGAATTGGAATCGTGATCTCTGGATCCATCATTTTCATCAACTCAACACCTTGCTTCGCATCAAGTGTGACCATGATCAATGGCGCAGATGGCCCAGGGATAGTGGTACCTCCCAGGTGGATGAGCATGAGATCGATGCGCTCTTCTCGAAGCCACTTCGGAATTTCCTTGAGCTCATCCACAAGAAGAGTATCCCCAGAGATGTAAATCCGATAACCAGTTTGGAGCTTGCCTTTTTCAACTTTGCGGTAACCCAGTTCGAGCATCCAGCCATTTGTTGGCGGAACAGCACCGAGCAGGTCGTTGACTGCAGCCAGGGGGCCCGGGGGAACATGTTTGCCAGGCATACCTGTGACTTTAATGACAGGAAGAGGCTCATCAGCCTTCGAATCTTCGTTTTTGAGCTCCAAGTGGTCGAAAAAATCGAGTGGTTCGACATTGCGAAACGGCTCATTCTTAGATGTCAAGCATCTATGCGCATGAGGTGTTGTAACAATTAAGAAATCTCTATTGAGGGAGTCTTCTACCAACCGATCGAAGTGATCTTCGTGATAATGCGATAGAAGAATTGCGTCTAGTGATGGCAGCTCATGTAGGTCAACCGCTGGGTTAGTTTGCCTCTCAGCAGTAACTCCAGGACCAAGATGGACGTGGTCACCAGCATGGAGGAAGTTGGGATCTGTGAGTAGTCGAAACCCTTCCCATTCGATTATGGTAGTGGCCGTGCCGATAAAATAGACATTCGCATTTTCATCGCCTTCACTCCCTCGAGGGTGAGTCTTGATTGCTTTCGGAGGGAGAGATTGGTCGTCACCACGAGTTGACTTATCCTGCAGAAGAGGTTGTCTCTTGGACAATCCTAAGCCAATTGATCCCTTATCAGACATAATGAAGCTTTATAAACAGTAGTTTGCTCTTATTAATTCTGTTTAAAGTTATCTATTTATTTGTGTGCTCTTGGTCCTACTTAAGTATTATGCAGGTTTCACTTCGATGACGCTTGTCTGGCGTGCTTTCTTCAGAACTATGATAGTAATTAAGTTCATTTCTTTTGTCATACTATTATATATTCAAAAGAAAACGATATATAGTAAGCCCTGGGTCGAGTGGTGTAGTGGTTTATCACGTCTGCCTCACAACGTATGGTTCATACTTGGACGCAGAAGGTCCCGAGTTCAATCCTCGGTTCGACCTTACTTTTTAACTTTTTGAAAGTATTTGCCAGTGTAATAATACATTTCATTTGGCAAAACATACTAAGATTTAGTCCTTAGATATTTTTTTATATACTTTTAGTGACTTAATATATTTATTTTACTATATTGTGCTATTTTATTAATCCTAAGTCTTATACATCGTCCTTGTGGCAGCTCCATTTCCTGCCGTTGCTGGGATGACGTTGTTCAACTCGTTTGTTTGTGCATAGGTCTGACGAGCCAATTAGATCTCAGCGCTGTCCATCCCGGCCGCGAAAGCTGAGGGGCTTTGACCGACATGTACACTTATGATGACCAATTCTCGGGCATCAATATGAGATTTTTCAAACCTCAGCCTATTTGATCATTCATAAATCCCTTGGAAGACCTTGAGGTAATATTGCGACAACAATTGTGGTATGCGCCAACGCGACGTCTTCTGCGTACTTGCTGTAGGCCTGTAACCTTGACCGACGATGCCAGACCGCAGTCCTTCGCATGATTCCCGCGATGAAAGCTCTCCTGAGCCAGAACGTGACCGCGACAGACCACGCGACCGTGATAGGGATAGGGATAGAGAACGAGACAGGGATAGAGACCGTCAAACAGATCAAGAAAGGGACCGGGAGAGAGACCGGGAAAGAGATCACGACCGCGACTTGGACCGAGACCTGGATATTGATGGGGTTGTCGATCGAGATCTAGATCGTATCAAAGACCGCGACAGAGATCGTGAATACGACAGGGACAAAGACAGAGAAAGAGATCGAGACAGAGACAGAGATCGCGACAGACCATTAGACGATGCAAGAGACAGAGATCGTGACAATGGGAGAGACCGAGATGATGATCACGGAAGAGACAGGGACTATGCAAATGGGAAGGACAGAGACAGAATCAAAGATAGGGAAGTCGACAGAGATAGGCGTCGCGAGAGCCGTGTCCCTCCGCGTGTTCCCCGGGAACCCCGCGATAGAGACCATCCTCCGAATTCTAGCAAGCGAAACAGTATTACCGACCGCCTGCTTGGATCGTTTAGGGCAGTTCGTGGTGAAAAGGAGAAGGAGATTCCAATTCCAGCTGTCGCTTCCTCAATTCAACGCCGGGCATCTTCCGCTGTTACCAAGGGTGGCCCAGTTCTTCGCATTCGTGAGTGGCTTGATGCTTGTAACGCGGATCACCACCACCACTGCGCCGTCTCTTCTGATATTGATATCACAACATGGCGCCCTACCTGGCTTATTGATGTCGTTGAGCGGCGCTTAGTCAAGGCAACACCCAAGGACCGTTATTTGGCTCTCAGCTATGTCAACGGTACCCAGCGCAATGGAGCACCGATGTTTACACATCTGCTTCAATCTAATGTGGAAGCTTTCCAAGATCGTCTGCCCAATCTCGACATGCCCCAGACTTATCTGGACGCCATGTGGCTTGCTAAGAAACTTGGAATTCGGCACATTTGGATTGACCGTATCTGTATAACCCAGGATAATCGGGAAGAGATGGATGATCACATTAAGCACATGGCATACGTCTTTTCTAATTCTTACCTGACTATTGTTGCCGCTACTGGCGATGTTTATACAGGGCTGCCTTCACTTGATCCAAAGCGATCAACGCGCGGCCTTCGAACCACTGGTCGTACTCACCAGGAGTTGATTGCCGCCTCGCCATGGTATACGAGGGGCTGGACTTTGGTTGAGCGCATTTATTCTCGACGTTCGGTCTTTTTCTTTGAAGACTCAATTACCTGGGAATGTCACTGCGAGACATGGCAGGGGAGCCCAAACAGTGTGATGAAGAAGCTCAGAGGAGGCCGTCAAGAGTGTACGGGCGCTGTCCCTGATGCTGCGTTTGCGTTTCAGCACCCGCCTTGGCCTGATCTTGATGAGTATGCCCGCTACGCGATGGAATACAGCGCACGGAAATTGACGCTTGTCGACGACACGCTGCCTGCTTTTGCTGGAATCACACACGTACTATCTCGTTCTTTTCCTGGGGGGTTTATTTATGGCATGCCAATCGCGTTCTTGGACATTGCTTTGCTGTGGCGCCCGCATGCGTCCATTCGACGAAGAGCTCTTTCTCGCCCACCATTTCTCCCATCTTGGTCTTGGATGGGCTGGTGGTTTGATAACATTCCGGTCGACTTGACTTTGTGGAGAGCCGCTGCAGACTATGTTGAAGAGGCTCGCATTGGAAAACGTGGTCAAGAGACCAAACGATACCGGTCCGCTCACCCTTTCCGGATCAAACCTACCGTTACCTGGAGCTTGACGGACCGAGCCGCAACCGCCCCCGTTATGAACACCGGCCTTCAGTACCGTGATCTTCGGGGTCGTCGGAGCCCTAGTTCGGAGCTCCCTCCAGGATGGTCTCGCAGTGGTTCGTATTATGTTCACGATAGTGACGACTCTGCGTTGTTCAAATATCCCATCCCTGTCGAGGATCCTCCCGAGACGGGTGGTTATGAGCCACCTGTAGGCGAGCAAGCCTACCCCGGCCCATTACTGTCATTCAAAACAACAACTGGTTTCTTTGAGGTTGAGTTTCACACAACTCTCGCTCACCGTGACCGAACCAATCCACCACTTGCCGTAGGTACCATTTGGAACAAAGCAAACCGATGGGCAGGTCAATTCCGTGCTCACGACGCATGGTTGGGTATTCAATCTTCCAACTACGACGGTGAAGAGCGCCTGGAGTTTATCGCCATATCAACAGCCACAGAGCGTCGCGGTTCGCATGTATTTGATAATGAGAAATTTGAGGAGCATATGGATGCAGATGAAATGATTGACTTTGTCAATGTCCTTTGGATCGAGCGCATTGGAGATATTGCGTACCGAAGGGGTGTCGGTCAGATCTTACTAAAGACCTGGGAGGCACAAGCCAAAGATGAGGTAGGAATTCTGCTTGGTTAGGATGACACTTGGTCAGCACGGAGTTGGAGTTTACGTTGAAATCTTGAAAATATGCCTTGGTCTGGAGTTGTAGGAATTTGTCTAAGTCTATTGCATAATCAATATGAGGACAGGGTTCAATTACTTCAGGACCTTAGCTGAGAAGGTTTTCATGGCATGTTGTAATCGATGTCTTGAGTTGCATTTCTTTTTCTCGTTGTGGTGCTACCAATTGAATCGACTTTGACAATACATGACCCAGCGCAGGACTTTTAACAGTCAAAATACAACAGCTCTACATTCCTTGTCCTCTGATATAGCCTCTATATAATCCTCGAAGTTGTCCACAACCAGTAGGCTCGGGCCTTTGGAATGACCTCCATGTCTTGTGAACATACCCACACAGGTGGAGGCACAGAGCTGCCAAAAGCTTGAACTCTGAAAGTTGACTTGGATGTGTTAGATGCCCCTGAGATTATTCCGAGGAGTATCTCTGCAACTCTTGGGTTCACGGAATTGGATGCTAATTTCGTCACCTAGTTCCCAGAGACCGAGCAGGCCAAGGCTAATTGTTTTCGTCCTATATAGTTTGTTAATAATCTTGTTGGTCTAAGCCTTGCCACAGTCATCTCGGGATTGACTTTGTCGATGATTCACTTCTATTGTCTCGAGACTCAGCTGGATTGTCACGGAGGTCCCGAAATCGAACAAGCCTCCATCAACTGACCCTTCCTATCATACACAACCGCAATCGAGATTCTGCCGCCAAAAGTTTGGCTCATCAGAACACAAGTCCCTCTAAGTTATACGCCATGATGCCTGGTGCCAGAGGTCTAACAAATACTCACAGGAGTCTTAACAAGGGCAGCTCTGCCCAGACAAACCAGACACAAGAAGGGCCTTCTTTTCTCCTGCTGGCCTTGAATTCTTAACAAGCTTATGCACACCAGAGTATCTACCTTCCTGGCCGTTAGAGCTAGCGACGACTGATTTGTAACTTATTAGAAAAGCTTAACAGTCATTATTTACCAACTCTGTCCGATTTCGAGACCAGGGAAACTTATGAGAAGAACCTGCCAGGAAGAATGTCCTATAGGAGCTGACAAAGACCAGACATGAAATTGCTGTTAAAGTCGGCAAGTCGTTTGACCTCAAAGCCTTCAGTTTTGACGAACGTTTTATCGCAACACATCATCCTTAAGATTTTCATATCCAGAGCAAAGCCTTCAACTACTGATATACTTATTACAGGCGTTATGGTCTCCTGAAATAAAGAAGATGATAGATCCGGCCAAAGTTACCAAGCCCGCCTGCGCTGTAGACAACATACTTCCTGCAGTTATTAGGGGAGCCCGGGAAGAGGATAGAAATTGCCTTTGGTGTGTAGATAGTCGCCGATCTGATGATATTGTTTCCATCGGTGGTAGTGAGTCTCTTCTGCACGATGCGATGAAGTCGGCACTTTCCCCTCCTGGGCGTCTGGTGTAATCTGTCGTGGACGCTTATAATTGAGGTAAGCCCGATTGATTTAACGAAAGTATAGCGGTATCAGGAACGGCTCAAGGAACAAGAGCCGGTGAAGTTGCTGGCTGATCTTTCGAGGGACGCGAAAGACTTTATGGATAATATTTGGGGGCCTCTTAGTTACCTTTGGATTCACTGACCAATTCCCTCTCTACGAAGTCAAAGTTTTCAGGGTTCAACTATTTTCTGGTCAGCATAGATTAGATACAAGATTCAACTTTCGGTGTCAAGTGGCGATGTATCACAAAAAACTCTACCGTATCCGTTTCCGCAACACTGGCCGTCCACAATGCCATGAGGTTCAAAAGTCATGAGGATTAAGAAACCTTCGCATTATGACAACATGGAAATTTTTGAGCCTAGTGTCGGACTTATGAATCCTAGAGTGTATTGTATAGATGGATCCGTAAAGCCCAAAAGAATATACTAATGAGAATTGTGATATCATTCATAGTTTTATAGATATATGCACTTCCTTAGGGTATTGCATCCTCTCTTACGCCATAGAACTATGGCAAATCTGACTCAGGATTTTGATGAGTCACAAATAACATATCTGCATCGTATGACTATTTTTCTACAGGGAAAGAGTCGCATGGCAAGAGAGAGGGTTGTCGCTTGTGTTCATAGATCATGGTTCCTCATCAGACATTGGATTAACCTTTTCTTGTGTTTTTAGCCATACGGTCACAGGGTGTCTCAGGCTCACATGTGATACGGAACGTTCATGCGTTAGTGATTCATGAATTCGTGAGCAACTCTTACTTTTGTGTATCCTTCTTTAGGACGCTTTTACTTTTGTAATACTCCATTGCGTTATGGCTCCTTCGTTTACGAGCATTTCGCCTCATTTGAAGACCAGTTCACCTTCAAAAATCGACATTTTAGATGAAATTCATATCTTAATATGCAAGGGAGATGCCGTGCGACTTATATATTGATTGTACGATCTATAAAATACAAACGGCCTAGGTAGTTGAGTCTTTCGTGCAACACGTACTTTCCGAGTACATCAAGGAAATACCTGAAATACTATAGTAGGTTTACCACGGACTTACTTACCTGCTTCCAGTTCTGAGTCTCATAAAAAATATGAGGAGACTTGTCTAATGTCAGCAACTTTAGGAGTGTCAAGAAATATAACAACTGGGGTTTACTTTAGGTCTGACATGCTGTATTGATGGTTGAGCGGCTCACTGTGATTGGCTCACCCCCCCTTTAATTCAGCCGCCCAGTATCTCCGCCTGACCCTGGCATGAGACCCCTAACCATCCCGTTCCCGTTTAAGATCGGATCTTATCTCCCTTCAACGAGTAAGGGGATTCAATGTCATCATCTCGCTGCCCCCACCACCCGGAGCCCTCCATCCACCTCGACTTCCATCCCACTCATTGTGACTCGCTGCGACGTTCCTCTCTACCTACGTTGTCAGGTGAGCAAGTGACCACGCGACTAGAACTCTACAAGCTCAAGTGCTTGATGATTCGGGCTATACGGGAGCTATTCAACGCGTACGCATACGCTCCCTGAGCGGCTCAACAGTCCTGAGCTGAAGCTATATTTGACGACTCTGCCACTATCCGAAGCGACGTCTATCGTTATACGTACGCCATCAGCTCAAGGCTTCTCCACGACGACCTGTAACGAACAACGTTGATACGCAGACATTATGGAACGCGTTCGCAAAGCATTAGGTCGTCAACACTCATCCACATCAACATCAGAATACGAGCCTTTGACCGGTACTGAGGAAGCCACTCCTCTAGAAGGCTCAACAGTACTCGAGGGCCAACATGAGTTGCCGTTCTCGTGGATAGAATATGGTATCTTTGCCCTCCTGGGTGTCGCTATGCTCTGGGCTTGGTGGGTTTCTCTCTCTCTCTCTCTCTCTTTCGTATCCGGTGAATGTTGTAGTTGACGTAAAATAGGAATATGTTCCTTGCTGCAGCTCCATACTTCACAGCTCGCTTTGCCGGCGATGCTTGGATTCAGTCTCACTTTCAGTCTGCGATATTGACCGTCTCTACTGTTACCAACCTCGGCGCGATGCTTGTTCTCACTAGTATACAGTACTCAGCATCGTACCCTTTTCGAATCAACCTGGCACTTGTTATCAATGTTTTCACTTTCAGTCTCCTGACTGCTTCTACCGTCGTCGGACTAAGCGCTTCACCGACTCTATATCTCGTGTTTCTGCTTACTACAGTCGCTGCTGCTGCCTGGGCAGCTGGTCTCATTCAGAATGGAGCCTTTGCTTTCGCAGCCAGTTTCGGACGCCCAGAATATATGCAAGCCATCATGGCTGGACAGGGAATTGCCGGTGTCCTCCCCCCGATCGCGCAAGTTTTTACTGTGCTTGTCTTCCCCCCAGAGAAGGACCAGAACACTTCTATCAAAGAGCCATCCCCTGAAGATGGACAGACATCAGCTTTCGTCTATTTCCTCACCGCCGTAGTCGTGTCAGTTGCTGCTCTGCTGTCCTTCGTCCCGCTGGTTCGCCGCCATAACCATATCATTGAGAATCGCATGGTTGAGCAAATGAACGAGTCCATGCACAGCATTGAAGAGGCCGAACGTGCCGCTCGCAAGGTCACATCCCTTTGGAGGCTCTTCACTAAACTTCACTGGCTTGCCATTGGTGTGGCACTCACTTTCATTGCAACAATGTTCATGCCCGTTTTCACTGCGAAGATCCATTCCGTGAAAGAAAACTCCGGTTCTCTCTACCAGCCTTCCGCCTTTATTCCTCTTGGGTTCTTCTTTTGGAATTTGGGTGACTTGAGTGGTCGTGTGGCCACGATATTACCTTTCTCCCTACGGCACCGCCCCTTTGCTCTCTTTGCTCTCTCTATTATCCGTTTTGGTATACTCCCACTATACTTGCTTTGTAATATTGACGGACGTGGTGCCATTGTTTCCAGCGATTTCTTTTATCTCTTCATTGTTCAGTTGATATTTGGTCTCACCAACGGCTGGCTTGGTTCTAGTTTCATGATGGCATCGGGCGAGTGGGTAGATGAAGGTGAGCGTGAAGCTGCTGGCGGCTTCATGGGGTTGTGTCTTGTGGCTGGATTGTCCATTGGCAGCCTTTTGAGTTTCAGCGTAGCGGTTGTCTAGAACGGGTTACACAATATTACATTAGAATTGGGGTTTGGCGTTCGAGTTATGAGCCGTAATTGAGAAATGATAGATATCGAACATTGAGGTACTGTAGTCCTTCCTATATCTGGGTATCGGATGCAGCCAATCATGAATATACGTCATATATCAAACCGGAAACCGTACCCTTCCTTACAACAACCTTGAACCTAACGCCGCGCCCCCTGATTGATGCAACCAACCATGCCCATACCCATGCCATGCTATGCGAGCCCGCCATCGTTGAGATGCACCGATGCAACCTTGTAATGCAAAAATAGAAAGAGAACTGCGATTCCTGTACGCAGATTTGCGAGTGAGGTCTCAAGGATGTCTGCTTATGGCCTTGCAGACAACCATTTCATGAGATTCCTGTAGTGTGTTAGCAGGGATGAACTAGCTGGTCTCTGAAAATATGACGTGTAAGACTTACGGAGGCTCATTCCGAAATGGGCACACTTCGGCCTTTGGCTTATCCTTCCTGCCTGGCTCCAGCAGCCCCGTGAGCTTGGTAGAATGTGTTGTCATCCAGTATACCAGGGCTTGCTTGGTCATGGCCTCTGTAGGGAAATGTGCTGTTTTATTGGGGAGTGGGTGAAGGTAAGGATCTTTGTCCTTAATACCGATAATCTTTACAAACCGATCCCGACGACGGGTCCATTCGAGAAGGCATTTGGTAGGAGGGTGGTAGTACTGCCCGTTACACATGATCCAGTCAGCGGTGTAGCACCCGGAATCGATAAGATCTTTCTCGGCCGACGTCCATCGTTTGAACTTTATGTCGGTATCCTTGAGATCGAAGTCACCGAGTCTTACGCGAAGCCGTTGTTCGGGAGACACATCATGACCCAAATTCATCTGGACGAAACATGTGCAATCGCGAACTGTCATAGCCAAGCTAAACATTGGATCACCCTTCTCAGCACGTAGAGGTCCCCTGGTGTCAGAAAGATTCTGAAGCCACCGAAGATCGCGAATAACTTGATGATCGGCAGTCTTTGCAAGGAGTTCTCGAACCATAGGATTGTTGGCCTGTGCAGCAAGTTTGGGGGCGAAACGGAATGGCGAACTGATTTCGGCGGGAGCATCGGGGTTTGCGAGTGTAAGGGGGCATGGCTTTTGCTCTGGCCTATGTCTTGAAGGACTCGGGTCCCGCAGGAAATTGAATAGTTCCATGGCGCATTGCCGACATCGTATGGCTCCTTGGGGAGCACTTGGAGATTGATTCAACCACTTTGGCTTGAACTCAATGAGGATGCTGTTTTTGGGTTCTATCAGCAATGGTAAGCGGCTTGATAATAATAGACCCCTGTATTGAAGACAAATCGTACCAGATACTCGCATATCTTCCACCAGAAGGCCCCAGTTAGACTCCGAGATGAATGATCCTCTGAACTTTTCTTTGCGCAGATGATCTATTGACCGAAGGAAGGCGTTGAGCTGAGGAATAATATTGGTATGACGGAGTACCACGAGCTGTTGCTGGATGGCATGTGTCTTGAGAAATGGAGTGATTTGCTTTGCGTAGAATTCTTGCTGCTTTAGGTAGTTGAACCTGGCTGGCTGACCACTCGCAGGAGCTTTGGCAACACGAAGAAGCCAACCTGAGCAACACATCAGCACATATATTGTGTATAACATTGTATTAGCCAACCTTTGAAATCATTTACCCACATGTTCCCTTCTGGAATACCCAATTCGAACACGACATTAGCAGCACCCTCACCAACCATCTTTATTGGACGAGTTCCCATTGGGAGTCTTTTGAGACTTTCCCGAGTCCAGGAAAGGGGGACAGCACTGCCATTAAGCATAATGGACATTTCGACAACATCTTGAGGAGTTGGCCAAACATGGTCATCTTCTGATGAAGAGAAACAAAGGTCGGGATCGGTATCAGTCGGCGTGAGCTGTCCATCGGACAGAGATGGAGTTGACATGGTGTTGATTGATGACCGGGATCGTGCAGGTAGTCTGCAAGGTACCTTCAAGCCACCGATGTCGCGCGTTTGCTGGTGGGGAAGGGAGGGGAACGTTATCAACGAGGAGGGTTGGGCTGGGCTTTAAATGGAGGCTAAGAGGACGAGACCAAACTCGACAAGAGGTGAATTGGGGCAAAACAGAGCAGATGTGAGTAAGATGGATTTAGTGAATAAGGGGAGAGGGAGGGAGATGAGGAGGGGTGTGTGAATATGTACAAGAAAGAGCTTTGAATCGGTGATGGCTTAACAACCTAGAAAGAGACCGGGTTGCAGGCACTTGCTTGGGCTTGCAGTTGCAGCTGCGCTGGCGTTGACTCGCCTGCTTCTGCCTTCTTTTCTGCTTCCAGATGGTCACGCTCTACAAATGCGTATGCATCTGCATCTGCGCCTGGATCAATGTTTCTGCCTCGAGTCGTATATGTGAGTGATTGCTGTTCTGAGCTCGTTTACCTTGCTTCTCCCAGTTTGTAAGTGGTACAGGAACAAAAGCTCAAGGTCGTTGAGATACGGATGACAGCTGAGAAGTCAAGTCGATCGTGACCAAACAAATTTGGCATAAGCACCGTCGAAAGCTATAACCGTTAAAACCAAGTTAGGTTTTGCTTCAACCCGCTCGGTCAAAGTCTAATAAGGCAACACGGTTGTTTCTGTTGCCTTGTGTACGTGCAGAACATATGCATGAGACCACAAGCGACAGTGCAGTTGATGCAAATGAGATGTGATGCCTCGGGCTACACAGCGATAGAAGCTGGGCCAACGTCATGTAAGGTAGGTATATAGTAAGGCAAAGGCAGGGTACTGTATGTGTCGAGCTGCGCTTCTTTCGACAAGGACTGCAGAATTGACAACGGCGGGTGGTGTATGGGAGGGGTGTGTTGGACAAGATGTTGTAAGGAGTTTATGTTGTAAGACTGGACTGGCAACAATGTCTTGTTCTTCATTGACTCGACTTGTTTGGCTCTCTATCAGAGTAGCATCACCACGATAGTTTGCTTGCAGAGATGAATGCAAGAGTAATAATAAGTCGAGTCTGACATTCGGACAGAAAATGAGCAGATGATATGACGAAGCTCGTTACCCCTTTCCCTTAACCCTCTTGTTACGAAAGTGCCGCTGTTGGCATGATTCCTGTTGGGAGATATCTCCACCGCAACAAGACCATCTACAACTAGAGTACGGGCAAGCAAGCGGATTGGATTGGATTGGATAGCAAGTGAGCTGGAGTCTACCGGCAAGAAGCAAAGAGAAACAAAACCCCGCGAGAAGCACAGGTTTAAGACGGACTGTCCAGGGTCTTTTGTTCGCCAGCGGCGGTGCAGTTTGAAGTGGGTGCTCGCCCACCGTCTAACGTACAAGCCGGAGCCTTTGGTGTCGCCTAGAAAAGTCGACGATCCAGTTTGATCTGGGATGGTGACGCACAGGTTTTTAGGACCCCTCCACCCATGGGTCCGGACCCGGACTAGAGTGAGCGCCAATGCCAGTCATCGTCTCTGGCAGCAACCATGGCAAACAAGCACCGAGATGGCTCTAGCGAATCAAAACCCACCGTCACACGACACCCAAGCCATTGATCCAGGCCCTTTAGTCTTTTTTAGGACTCTTCCCTTGCGCACCGCCTGCAGGCTACATCTGCGCCTGCACCTGCACCTGCACCTGCACCTGATGAGATACGGTCTTGGGGGTCACTTCACTGTTCGTGGCGCCGTCTAACGTTAGTTCATAGGCTGGGGCTGCGATGATTGTCGATTAAACGCCGAGTCTTCATGGGGTTTGAATGCCTTTTAAGTTGAGGCCCGCTGGCATCAATGCATTGCAGAACAAAAGAAACAATACAGTGGACTTTTAATATACCCTGGATGCTTCAAGGCCTGATTAACAACGGCCAGGGCTCAATAGCGGCCAAACAAGGCACGCACCGTCCAATTTGATTGTCCATTTTAGTCAAAGTGGCATCGTGCCCTCTGGCAACTTTCCTTGCCCCAGCCGTACGAGGCCACGATGTGTGTCCACGGTTCAGGCCCTGGTCCTGGTCCCTTGCACCCTGACCCTCCGCTATCAAAAGGCACTGTGGAACACCCTGGATTTCTATTTCCATTCGCGCAGAACAACGAAACAGAATGACAACAGCGCTGACAACGGCTGCCGACAGCGCAGGATATGGAGAATATTGGCAGCGTGGCACGCCTATAGCTGTCGCTGAGCCGCCGCCACGGATGACTCAAACCGCGCTGCTCAGGCCTCCGTCGCCGCAACTGGCTGATGGCCCATCGACGACTTTGGGCTCAAGCACACACGCGCTCATCCAGTCCATCGGTCTCGCCGGCCGATGATGTCACTCGAGCTGGCGGTGATGCATTCTTACCCTGATTGTGCTCTGTCGTTGGCGGTTGAGAAATTCAACGAGACACTGCTGGCGACGATCACGGGACCGTGTGCATGCAAAATGACTGCATTCCTTCTCCCAGTTCTGATTTTGTTCCGGCGTACCACGAATAAGCGTCGCTGAAGACAATGCCGGGCTACTGGGATCATCAGCGTGGAGTAGCTAGTGCATGCCCTAAGGAGATCGTCCAACGTTTCTACCCACGCTGTTAAACTCGCACGTGGAGATCCAACTCGAATTGTTTGAGCTTTGATCCTATCAATGGACCATTTTGAGATAAATCTGGGCTAGCACGAGCAAGTAGGCAAATAAGGCAACAGACTAAGCTTGCACCTGTGAGTCCGCTAATCACGAATACTTCGACCATTGCATTCGTCTTTCCTTACGGGGAGGGTTCTCGTTTAGTGTGCCGTTGTTCATGGTTACATGTGTGACAGCCTATCGAACCGATGTTTGCGACTGAAGGGAGGGACACAGATTCGGAGAATATTGACTGTGGAGGCTGGGGTTACACAAAGCCTCAGCTTGTGAAACCCCAGCGATGAATTCCGACCAAGGTACAGTACCACAGAGTGCCCTTTTGAGCTGAGTTGACATGAAAGTAACCAATATGTATCCTGGTCGGCTGTCAGGTGGACAAGATTTGTAGTCTCACCAAACTGGTCCCTTGCATGACAGTGGAAGGTGAGTCGTCCTGGTCCTTTGTTTCTGGCTGTGATGATGTAAGGCGCCAGATCATAAAAATTCCAGATCATGAGGTGGTATTGGCAGAATACCACGATAACCACTCTATAACAAAGCATTCACGATAGAAAAAGAAGAAGAGATCGATTACTTGAAATGAATGTCAGGGCAATTCGCCTGCTGATGAGGGTAGTCTGTCATTGAGACACGCATCAAGTGAGATACCAAATTCTTTGACTAAAAATGCTCATGTAAGTCTGAGACAAATTTCCATAACTGGCTCCAAGAGTCTCTTGGTTTGCGAGCATCGCATCGTGGGGAAAGCTATGCAGCGTATCACACATGAGCAGTTAACACTTGGAAACCCATCTCCATAGTGGTTAGTGCATGGCTTCTGCTAATCTCTGCCGGCACTCAATCGCAGAGATACATGCCACTTATGTTTGCCCTTCCGTTCCTACCCGGCCTTATCACCCTTTTTACTCCCGATCACCCTTCTCGGGGTTGGGTGTTGGAAATGCTTGCATAATGGAGGCCTGGGAAAGGAAACAAATAATAAGTTAAGTTGATGCTTTGCTTATAAGGCAACCTTTCCAGGAATGTATAGATTAATAAACGATCCATGGGGAAGTGTTATTTCGATCTTAAATCCCTTCCTCTACAGCCTCTAACAACTGTATTCATACGAAGTGTTGGGTAATATTTGTCTTTCCTAATGAGGGGGAGGGGTCGGCATTAAGGTCAGTTATCCAGCCGGTGGGTTCGGAGGGCTCCGGGAAGAGCCGCTGGTCCGTGTTTTCGTGAGAATAGAATCAACATGCAGCAGGTGAACGTTTTGGGTGACACTCAAAGGCACAGTATCACTACAAGGAGACGACTTTTGTTCTTCCAAGGGTCTTTGGTCAGCAAGATGCTCGCTTCCCCAGAAAGTAAGGATGAACATCGAACCACCTGATGCAGAGGTCGTTCCACAAGGCATCTTTCCCAGTGCGCAGGATATGATCATCTGATTGTGACGACGCCTTTTGGTGAAAACAAATTTTGTCTGTTGCGTGCTTGCATGAAGAGCATGGGGTAGACAGCGCATCAGGAATTATACAAAGTTGGCACATCTGCGCGTTTCTTCAAGATGGCAGCACACAAATCATCCCCCGGACAGATCAATTGATGCACCCCCTCATAGTGCATTGAAGCTACCAGCTAGCCTCACGCTGCTTTTCGCTTTATATTGTTTTATATGCCTCTGCATTAATTGCCATTTCAACTATAATAACCTCGGAAGTCACGCAACGTCTTCGGAAACTGTGGATCTGGTATCGATATTCCTTGATTTCCCTCCGGACTCCGTTCTCCCTCCGTACGGGGATACGGACGAATCTTTTGGATCGTAGCTAAGGCAGCTTGGACCATCTGAAACTCGACCTACAGTAGTCACACATTCTGCTGCATTAACAACTCACAATGCAATAGACTCCATATTATCAAACTAACCTACACCGAATTTTGCATCTCACCGCCAGAGTATTTTTATTACCCCGGCCACCTACAAATATCCATCACAAACTACCTGATATTGTACATTCTGCGACCTGACCTGACGTGTTCTTCTCCGTACCACGGTTAGAAATACCGGGTCAGAACCGTCTTTTACTCCCGCAGCCGATTAACGAGCCAACCAGATTGCAACTAATCAATACCGGGTTGCCAACCGTTTCGCTTCGCTTCAGCTCCTCTAGGTCCCGATCGAGGGCGTCTCAGCATTGGGTTTTATCAGTGGTTTCGCTGCCATTACCCACTAAATTCCTGCCTTGGACACCAGTCAAATTTGAAGCCTTGAAGCCCTTAGAAGAAAAAAAAATTGCTGCAGTGCAGCTCCGAGCTCCCCACTTCGGACATCCTCTCCCAATCATCCTGAAGCTGTTTGCCCGGGGAATCCTGTAGCGTCATCCCCACGATCCGCACTCCTGGGAAATCCTATCCTGCCCAGCCGTCTCGATTGCTTCTCGCTATTTCACCAGATTCCTTCTAAGCCTCACGTCGCTGCTGCCACCCTGGGTGCTATCGACAATTTTCTTGAAGTACACTCCTTCCTTGAGCATTTCTGGCAACTGATCACACCGACCGACGAGACCCGAAGCTATCCCACACTCGCTCATTGTTTTCGCCTCCCAATCCCCATCACGCACGCGCCTCAGTCCCTTCTTCCCGCCGTCCTCGAGCTTTCGTCACAACTGCCGATTTGCCGGCACTTCAGTACTTCCTCCATGATCACGGGAAGGTGATTGCCATTTCAACATGGCCTTCAACTTCAACTGGTCGCCGCTAACCGCAGACGCCGACTTCTACCGTCGTGCGCGCGACCTTTTAACCAAGGCCCTAAACAAGAGTCCGAAGCCGCCTATTATTGTGGATGATATTCTTGTCAGCGAATTCAACCTTGGGACCGTACCCCCTGATCTTGAAATACTGGAAATTGGTGATCTTGCGGAGGATAGGTTCCGGGGCATCTTCAAAATGACATATTCTGGTGATGCGTTCCTGACCCTCAAGACAAGAGTTCAAGTAAGTGATCATTTTACTTCCATCATGGAGGAATCTAGTCATTTTCTGCGGCTCAATTCTTTCCTGAGCTTTGGGGACAATTGTCGAAGCTATATTCCGCTCATTGCACGTTTTTTCCCTAATACGCCCATTGTCGAGCTTGACGTGGATCGCCATCTTTTGACCTTGCAGCTATCACGACATCAACAACAGCCCACTATCCCTTTCCAAGTCTCAACCTGCACATGGCTTTATTGCATTGTCGATGCAACCTTCTTTGATTGCGACAATGCGCATTAAACCCCTCCATCCCCCTGCCAAAATTCCTTGGTCTAAGCGCCCTACCGATGATTTCATTATTGCAATCCCATTGACACTAACGTCGCAACCTTAGGCAAATCCTTTGAATACATATCTCTACTCTAAACCGACTTTCACATCTCCTCAACCGTTGGCCGCCGCTTCTGGCCTAACCATTCCACTCTCGATCACATTGTCTGACTTCAAGCTTTCTGCTTTCATCATACTGGTATTCTCAAAACAAAAAGGGCTTACCCTCGTCTTCCGAAATGACCCACTCGAATCCCTAAAAGTATCCTCTACCTTCGACTCGATACAGTTCGTTCGTGATTACTTGCAGAGAACAATCGAGCAACAACTACGCAACTTGATGATGGATGAGTTACCGGCAATTATTCACCGACTGTCTCTTCAATTGTGGTGCCCTGATCAAGCCAACAAGGGCACCGAAACACCAGCTGAGAAAGAAGACGAAGCTGGTGTTGACCCTTTGGCCAGCCCTCCCTTGGATCCCGTGGATGCCAATGGCAATCTTCTCGACCCCAATGCTATTTCTGAGCTCACGTTGAATGGAAGTGGAGAAGTCCAATCACTGTTTTCTCAGAAGAATTTGTTGCGTCTTGCCGCCTTGACCGATTCGCATCGCACCTTATCACTCTTCACTCCTGGTATTCGAGATGTCGTCTTCCGTGCTTGGACAGGTTATGGAGAACGATCGGAAACGTCTACGCCCCTGCTTTCGACACCCACTCTCACCAAGACCATGTCATTCCACGCAGGAAATTCGACAACATACACCTTTTCAGACACAGCGAGCAACGCACACGGCCACCTCCCATCTCGCCCTTCACTTATCAATATGAATTCGGCAACGAATGGGAGATCACTTGGGGCAGGTCGATCACGGACAGGGCGCAAGAAGAAGACACGCGTGGTGAATTTGAGACGTACCAAATCAGAAGTTACCACCCCAGAGACTGGCAGTGAAGCGTCGGATACGGCATCTGTGGATGTCCCTCTGTCTGAGCCCATGATCGACGAATCAATTCCTGAGGAGACTGAGTCGTCTATCATTGCTGAGGCATCCACACCGAATAAAGTTCGCTTTAGGAGCGCGGGTGAGGCAGGACGTCCCTCAATCATAGCCACTCTTGAGGAAGCGCGAAGGATGGGCTCCCCGCTCAAGAACGCCGTTCAACCCTCAGAATCTCAGAACTATCCATCGATTGCTTCTATCACTTCTGAACTGAAGTCTGAGAAGGGCAAATCTCCTGGATTGGAAAACCAAAGCATTAGCTCAGAGACCTCTTCTGTCATCCTTGAACAAGCTTGGATTATGAAGATGGCTGGCGAAATTGCCAAGCGAGTTTATGACGAGAAGAACAGGCAACGTAGCCCTTGGGATGAGCGTGAGGACGCACCACCACCAGCATACGAAGCTGCTACTCAGTAGCGGAAAAGCCACACATGTTGGCACATACAACTTAGTACTCTCGTTAGCATTCTATTTGTTCATTCATTTTAGGCAGGCGCTGGAGTTTGGAAACTTCAGGTTGAGGAAACGGCCTGGAGGAAGCAATTCTTTATGTTTTTTTTTGTGGCGTTGGAAGAGATGGGGCGAAGGGTAAAATAGGGTGTGCCTGGTCATGAGTTCTGACCGGACAGGTTTCAGAGGTGGCACTGTTATTCGTCCTCTATTTCTATGCCACGGCACAGTTGTCTGTTTGGACTGGTCAATAGCCCCAGGGGGGTTGACTCATGGCGATGTCAGAGTCTTAACATTGTTATTCACAAAATCATAGGCGAGATAGGCGGGGTTTAGACGGTCAGAGAGATCGTTGGGGTATCTAGAAGATATCATGGTACCAGGACTAAGGAACGAGGCTAGTTTTGGTTTTATATAACCGGGTAGTACTCGCAAAACAACTCCAATTCACATTCCATAAACAGATTATGGCTTCTTAATGATTTGATTAATGATTTGATTGGACAAGAATGTGCCATAGAAGATGTGCTTACAATCAAATAAGTATCAATACGCTTCGTGGCGAGTAAAAGGTTGTCTTATCTGAGCACCATCCTCCCTATTATACGTTCTTAGCTTGATCCTCAGACATGGCTACACCGCGCTCTCGAGCGCACTCGGGCGAGCTTACTGCGGTTCAGTTGAGGACCATGAAGAGCTGACTGCTTCACATATGATGTGACATCTCATGGACATGCTTGCATGGTGGCCAGCCTCACCCCAAGCTACACATAGTTTCTTCGCACCCAGGTGTCTGGGGTAATTTGTGGTACTTGAAGCCTCGTCTTAGCTGTACTGTTCGCTTTCGCTCTGCTTGCGAGACTTTATTCTCTTCCGTCTTGATTTATTGTGCGTGACTCGGCCATCATGCTATGACTTGGCAGCAGCAGCAACAGCCTGATTCTCGCCCTTTAATTTCGCAAGTAGTTCTTCTTTAGCTTTGAGCTCAGCAAGTATCCTTTTGGCCATATCCTCAGCTTGAGTCTGCGCATCTGCTAGCTTGCGTATCTCGGCTGCTTCAGTTTCTAGACTGAAAGGCTGCCCCGGTCGGTTGTGCGCTGGTATCATCGCCGAACGCTCCCAAACCTCGTTGCTGTCAGTGGGGAAAGGGGGTGGCGCGCGCGTCTTCCCTTTGCCCTTGCCACCGCTCGGCTTCCATCCCTTAGGTACGGCGCCTTGGGTGAGGATGTTATAGAAGACTTCGTAGGGTTCGTTGAAGAGCTGTTCTTCGTAGCTCCATGCGCGGATTTCGCCATTCGAGGCGATCATAGCTTGCTTCTCTTCTTCGTTCCGGCCGTAGGGATGTAGACGCAGATAATGGTATAGTGTCTGGGGCTTTTCCCCCGAGTCGTTGACATAGTAGAGTTTGATCGTTATGTCAAACTCACCCCAGCCTGTCTCTTCGACTACAAAGGGTTTTCCGGGTTCGCCTTCAACCACTATTTTCCGTTAGCATCAGCATGTGCAAACAAGGAAGGTCATTTCCTACTTCGTACATAATTAGGGATAGACTCATGAAGTTTGAATTGGACCCGACGCAGCCAGTAGGTAATATCGGTATCGTCGAGACCTTTGACGAAGACCTGCCATGAATGCGTATGGGTGTCAGGGACACCTGCTGGTCGCGGGTTCGTGTCGGAGAAAGGCTTCGCTGTGCTCCCAACGATAAAAGGCCGACGGACTTGCGTGAGCTTAACACGCTTCCCAAGTTGGTTTTGGGGCGCCATGTTATTTTCGTACGGTTTTAGCTATTTCTACCGAGATTTTTGTTACCGCGAGAATATTTTAATGTTGAGAATTTTACCAGAAAATACCCAAGATACCGAGGTGAGGTTTCACACAGAGTGGCAAAGCGTCAGCCTCGTAAGACTTGATCAACTTACGCCTCAGTGGCGTGGCCAATAATCGTAATGCAGCCACATCGGGTCTCCAGCCTTGCGAACTCGATGATGATTTCATTGATTCCACGTTACCATCGATAGCTGCATGGCAGGCTGCCAGTAATTGAACTGGAAATTCGATCCGTGCACCACAAAAACATCCTCCTCTGTTTTCCCTATTACTGGATTCGCAGCTTTCCGTTCTTCATACCTCGATCTAACTATCACATTCCACTATAGCTCTGAACAGCTTTGACATCACACGACTTTTACACGAGCATCACGATGTCGGCCTCAAAGAAGCTTGTTGTTTGCGGAGGAACCGGTTTCTTAGGCTCTCGTATCTGCAAATATGCTGTTGCTCGAGGATGGGATGTAACCTCCATCAGGTATAGCTCACATCTATCATAATGTCAAGAAACGAACTCATCTTGTTGTACAGCCGTTCTGGTGACCCTCGGTGGGACACTATCAGCGCCTCGGCTACACCTCCGTCTTGGGCACATAAAGTGAGCTGGGAGCGTGGTGATATTCTTCGTCCGGCTACGTATGCTCCATTACTCAATGGCGCTGACTTCGTGGTGCACAGCATGGGCATCCTCCTAGAGGCTGATTACAAGGGCGCCATCTCAGGCAAGGAGTCCCCCATTGCTGGTCTTCGGAAAGCTTTTGCTCCCGTTCGTGATCGAGGTGTGGACCCTTTGGCTAAAGGACAAGGAGAGGACATCAAGCCTCCAAACCCCAAGGATCAATTCACATATGAGATTATGAACCGCGACAGTGCAGTCACATTGGCTAAGCACGCGGTTGCTGCTAAAGTGAACGCCTTCTGCTACATCTCTGCTGCAGCAGGTGCTCCTGTTCTCCCTCAACGATACATATCGACCAAGCGAGAGGCCGAGATCACCATTGCCAACAAGTTCCCAGAACTCAGAGGTCTTTTCATCCGCCCCTCTTTCATGTTTGATAGCTCACGGCCGGTGACAATGCCTCTGGCTGCAATGGTTGGCCTTGGCACAGCCTTCAACGGTCTTACAGGCAACTACTTTAAGACTTTCATCGGTGCGGCGGGAGTCAAGCCTCTGAAGGTTGAGACTGTGGCGGAGGCGGTGGTTGAGGCCCTGGGCGATGAGACCATCAAGGGTGCCATCGACGTGCCAGAAATTGAGGAGTTGGCGAGCAAAGCCTGGAGGAAAACCATGCTGTAGGATATTGCGTAGTATTGTATTAAAAGCAAAGGCGCTAAACCGTATGATAATCGACTGGACCAAAACCTAACTTAATGTCTTGTTTGTTTCAAATCATTGTTCCTCGTTCAAAGCTATCCCTGATCTCTGCGGTATACTTGTTGTAGAACCGCGAGAGCTTCTGGTTGAACTGCTTATTCTTTTCGTTGATGTATGTCACATCGCCATCATCCCCGTTCTGTGCCATCCTCTCCTTTCTCTTCTTCAGTCTTTGTTCTTCTGCTCTCTGCAGGTCTGCCACCAAGCGGTCGACTGCCGCCTTGTCTGGCTTATTTTCAGCAAACGTCGTAGAGTCGGCGGTAGAGTAGAAGGAGCCATCCTTATCCACCGCAATGAGCTCGCCATCCTCGGTCTCAACAATGTCTAGTCCGCCCGATGCCGCTGCCTTCTCAATAAGAGCCTTCTTGTCTTTCTCGTATTGCTCCATATTCATATCGATGTTCTTGAGCTGTCGCTTATATATCTTGTTCGCTTCTTGTGTATGATCGGCAAAAGCGTTGTTGTCGCGACGGGTCGTCTTCTTCTTGAGGCGTTTATCCCACTTCTCGCTCTCATCAACAGTCCAGTCCCATGCGCGCTTTCGCTCGAAATCCCCGCCCGCTTCCTCCACGTCTGCCTTGAGTAGTTTGTGAGATGCGATCGCATGTTTCCGATGTAGGGCGGTAAGTTGGCTGGGATCTGTGGCTAGCCTTTGTGATTCGAGTGTCGCCTCTTTCAGGTTTTTCTCCGACGAAGTCTTTGCTCGCGCTTGAAGGGCCTTGAACCGAGCCATGCGATCTTGGGCTTTGGACATATTGTCAATCTGTTGCGCCTCGTTCTTCTTTTCAGTAGGAGAAGGAGTCATGGTATAATTTGCGTCGAGACAGTGTGGGTATAACTGATGCCAGGGTTGGCAGAAGAGTACCTAGCCTTTCAGATTGGTTGAAGAAAGAAGGTTGATACAGCTGTGCTAAGGGGCGATATTAATACTGCTTGGTCAAGGCAGCAATTGCGCCATAAGGCAGATAAACCTTCTCTGATTTTGACTTCTGATATACAGGCTTACTATCGGGGCCTCGCTGTTTAAGTCTTTGTTATAAAGTTAAAGGCTCGATAGCCTTGTACAAGGCTAACGGCAAGGGGGGGAAGTTAATAAGTCTTGTCTGATTTTGACCACTGTTATGTCAAAGGGTATATCCGTAGAGGCTTTGTTTGTATTATTTTAAAGTTGAAACCCAATTTAGATCACTTGATTTCGCTCTTCGTATCCTCATACGTAAGGCTAATGGGTCACGTGCCCCACATCACTTCCATTGTTTAAACTACTAGGTAGGTACCCCTTAGGGAGCAACATAAGACTTAAGAAGAGGATGTCAAAATAGAACTTAGTAAAAACTCCCTGAAGTTATATTCAATTTCCTAAGTCTTTTCATCACTTAGAACAATTTATTCTCATCTGGTCGGCAAGTTCAAGATCCATATATGGTTTTTGTATATTTATATTAAAGGGTAAAAGACTATTAAGTATGGTAGGGACTATAAGCTTTCTTATGCTGCCTGAGGTTTTATTTAAAAATTAAAATTAAAATCCATTAACCTAAGTACTGAAATACCAATCTGGCAATACATAGAGTGTGGAGTTAATAACATATATAATAAGTATTTTATTTTAAACTAATAAAAATAGTTATTATATAC
>JAADJF010000422.1:0-50947 GCA_012932015.1 Fusarium acutatum
GGGGGGTGGTGTGATGGGTCCCGGGATCAGAATCAACCAATTCGAGTTCTGTCCTTGTCCGTCCAGGGGTTAAATGGCACACTAGGGACACAGAGTTCCGGGAAAAAACCATGATAAGCCAATTCTGGTCTGGCTAGTTTGTCTGAGGCACAACCGAAGCTTGTGTGCTTTTTCTCTTTTCTACCTCGCAGCCTCTTTTTAGCTTTGCCTTACTGGCCATATGACATGGTGATGCCGAAACCCGCTAGTGGCCGCGATACCGGGAGAGACCCTGATTCAAGAAGTTAGGTATGGTGGCAACTCAAAAATCATTTCATGGATCCGTGTTTTATGGATATGGAGGAATTGGGCGTGGGGCCTCTTTGCTGATCATATGGTCTATCAAACGCAACACCAAAACCAACTCCAACTCCAACTCCAATTGCATAGACAGACACAACTCGAGATTTGTGCAGCGTGCCGGCCCGGTATACTCAGTGGTATAGTATCTAGTCTATCATCGTATGACGGGAAGAAGAAAAACCCTTCCCCAGACGATTGTGATGTCGTGTCGTGCAGTGTGTCATGTGGGGGCAAATCATGCCTAGATTGAGCCTGACAGGCACCCTTTCCAGATGTTCCAAGCTTCGCGAACACACGAGAAATCTGTCTTCTCTTGGAGGGGTAGCCTTGGACGTGATGCAGATAGAAAGGGTGACGACTAATCTTGCAGCAACTCACTTTAACTGTCCAACGCGGTAGCAACAAGCGGCCTCGACTTTATCCAACTCTCTGTTGAGTGTCTGCCTTTTGATCATCAAGTACACTCTTTATCAAACCCACGGCGTTTATGGGAGCGCTAATAACCCCAGTATCAACGTCATTATGGGGATTGACCCCTGCCATGTCCCCTCAACTCAAAGGCACGGGGCCGGAGAACCCCGCTGGGAGCGGACCGGGACCGATCTTAAGTCAGGGTCGTGCAAGGTCTCGATGCTGCCATTTGTTTTTGGCGAAGAGATCAATCAGCCACAGAGGGTTGAAATGGGAGTCTAGAAGCGGAATTTTTTTACTCTTGGAAGTACAATATCAGCCTGTCGGTTGGCGAAGATGAAACTGCTGTCTACTCATGAAGGCTTTATGACCTTTTTTAGAGACTTCTACTAAAGCAACCATCTTGATAGTCGGGCTCTCCGATTTCTAACTGCATTTTACCTATTCATGGTGGTGCATGTACATTTCTTTCACTGCACCAGAATCTCTTGCAAGTCGTTTTGCCTGGTGCATCATTCTTCACTGGCTCTATTTTCTCCCCTCTTCGTATGTGCTGCGGCTCTTTCGAATCCATCCGTCTTTCGTATCTACTGCAGTTAGAAACCAAGGCACAAGACCCCCATAAGACATGCACAGGAAGTTGTAGACATTAGTGCACTTGGTAGGTGTGAACTACCACCACTTCCGTATACCAGTTAACTATACATTCGTATGATATCGGCCCCCCCTGTGCACAATGAAACCATATGAAGTCAACCGTGTCTGTGCTTGCTCTCAAGCCAGCCCTGCAACGTATTGAGCCCCCTAAGTTCGAAATCGGAGCTTCCCTCCTCACACGACTATGTAGTGACTATGCAGCGAGCACCGCTCCTTGTGTATCCCAAAGATGCAGGTATGGATCGTTGGTGTTCTAACTTGGGTTACATTTATGCATGTATTAACCGGAATGGCGCGAACGAACCACGCCCAAGAGCCGCCATTGTGTCCGTTCTCGATTGGTGCATGCTATGACCTGAACACGGATCATGATGTTGCTCAGTGGTGAGATTATCTGGGGCTAGCTGATAGAGGGGCCACACATGTAAGATCTCCTGATTCTGATAATCAGATTCGTGCTAATCAGGGTATTTGACGATAGTAGGCGTACAGTCTTTGCAACTAGATAGGATCACACACTACCTTGTTTGACGCCTAATACTTGCTTGAAAGGAAGGTCATTAGGCTCAAGCTTGAGACCTACCTTCAAGAAGGTCAAGTACCAGCAAACAAGGTGCTATTATATTGGGAATAGTTGAAATGGCCAAATGTCGCTCGTTGACTCAGTCGTGTTAAACCTAAGTCGAGGCTCTCTAGTGAAGGGTACATTTGGAGCAAGCTGGATTCTTTGTCCAACCGTGGCTGTTCACTCCCAACGTGAGACGGGACTGCAAGCCGCATCGACATCGCAACGTGGTGCCTGGGTAGGTAGAAAGAATTGGTGGTGTTGGCGGCACTGCAATATGAATACCCTCCATCCCACCCATACCATCCATAGCTGAATACTTTGATCTGAGCATTGCTTTGGACTCGGAATCCCATTGACCCCTACGTCAAGTTTCAGTTCGTAACAGTTGCCATGAAACATGTATGGCCAGTATAAGCCAGACTCAAGATAATACCAGGTTTCCGGTCGTAGCTTGTGCTGGCCTAATACTCGTTTGGTCGGTACATAGATATGATTGACAAAAAGTCTGCCAACTGTACGCTGGCATGGTCGCAGAAGAACATTTCCTGAATACGCCTGACGATGTGCTGAATAAAGCAACATAATGAGAACGGGGCAACAGCGAACTTTCTGCAAGATGACAAAGTTCCCTTGACGTGTGAGGCTCATCATGCTTTCTGGGAGTGTAGTCCTGGTGAACGACAGGAGCTGAGGAAGTATCGTTTGATAGGCTACGACACCAAGCAGCAAACCTCCAATTATCCATGAATTGCCTCGGGGGTATTGCCCCTGATAACCATAATTGAGCTCAGTTTTGTAACTTAACTGCGTTCTTGAGGACAACGGAGTCTTTACTGCGATGGTTGTTGAGAAAACTGTTGACGAGCAGACACAAAGAGGCACAAAAGACCATTGATCATCAAGAGGTGTGTGAAGACACTGTCTTTTAGTTACATAATTCCAACCTCAGGTCGGCAAAGCATACAGTCCCATGAAAAGAAGAAACTTGGCTGATCCCAGTCGTCTGGTATTGGAGAATATTACCAACTCCAGCGTATTTTTACATCCGAGGTCTCCATGGATACCAAAGTCGTCGGCGGATAGCTTGACCAGAAGCGTCATCATACCCTTCGTATTCCTAATGTCACGCTATCCAAGTCCCTCAACGCCATAGCTGAATTAGGGTGCCATCCACGTCCGCAGAGAGCAGACTTGGGGCCAGAACAAGACGAAAACACCTGACCGTCCGTTGCCCGCTTGGGAGTTCAAATGGCGACCCAGATGAGCATAACAACTACGTCGAGACCCTTGCCTTCACCGCCATCATACTTGAAGGTCCACATGCCGTCCTTCTTCTGGTCCCAGTAGGCGCCTGTGGCACTGTGCATTCCTCGTCGACCGACATGGGGCTTTCCGTCAGTGGCAGTCGCTTCGGAGCTCGTAGAAATGTGAGGCTCTTCGGCCTTGATCTCGGTGCCACCACGGGGCTTGTTCAGGGCAGACGTAGGGACGAGGTGCTGTACGATGGTGCTGTTGCATGCGAACTTGAACGAGGGAGCAGATGCGCCCTCGGGGGTTGACTCAGAGATGACGGCTTTCAGAACAGAGCTCTGCAATCATGGTCAATATTTCAGCTACAACGCTGCGTAGAGTTGTATCTTCAACCTACAATAATTGTTGAGTTCCATTGCTCGGTCTTGTCATGATCGTAGAATTCAGCGCTTCCAATCGCGCTGTTGCAGGCCTGTAATGTTGTGATTAGTCAACGCGTCGAAAGAAACGGCCGTCTTGTTGGCGGTAAGCAGAGATGAATGGGCAACGTACGTCCGTAGCGATCTGCTTGAGGCGGTTGGGGGGAATCGGCTAGATAAAGATTAACTCTTGCACGGATATAGGATGCCTTCAGCGATTATGCACATACAGGAGTGGCCATTGTCGAGATTGGTATCGTTTTGGGGTTGAGAGGATGGTTTGGAGGTGAGTTAATGTTTGATGGATGGCGTCGTGGATCGGATTGGACAGGTGGAAAACGGTCGGTAAACAAAAACAAGCCTCGTTATCAGAGGAACTGGGTTATGTATTCATGCATAAACCATGGCTAGCACATTCAGTAATAACAGCCTTATTTTTTCTTTTCTTTTTAATATCATGCTTCGCTGAGCAATTCTCATGGTCAAGACAACCAAATCTAGTTATTTACTATTCACAAATGGGACCATTTTATTATCATGATTATTCTAGCTCAGCTTGTGTCAGAATGTCTTTCTATCGCGGCTACCTACCACCCAGACAAGGGAGCCAGTCAGACACGTGATCAATATTGAGTGCAATCGATGGTAGACAACATCCATTGTCATAGCTACCTACCTACGGTATTAGAATGCTAAACAATTTGAGATAACGGTGTTTATCTAGAATGCAAGATCTTATTATGAAACTCGATATAATATGGTCTTCATTATTAGAGTATCGTAATCTTGTATCTACATGTCTATTAGTACCTCATATCTTCGCTTCGTTTCTAGCGACGTCAATGCTTGATTTTTTTTAGTAAAGCTAGAACCATGATAGCTCATGATAAACTTTCGTGAAACAGTTTCTTCTTATTGGATATGAAGTTACGCACTGATCCAATATGTCTCATTGGTATCTGTAAGCTTTGCTAAAAACAACAAAATTATCGTTGCCTTCGAAATGACTCGTCATTCCAAGTGAGGTCTATGAGATTACGAGCTTTATCACAAGCTGTAAAGAATATGTGGTCGATTATCAGCGTACAGGGCGGTGATTCCATGAGGACGTCAAGACAGATCCGGCGGTACCTGTATCCGTACCTACTTCTGAATGCTAAGTTTTCTGCAGTTGATAGGGCGGTCGCGTGCTGCTATTATGTCCAACCAATGAGCCACGTGCTCTTCGAAGCAGGATCCAAGCTTGCTACTTACAGGAAAACACACCGAGAAGTGGGGCGAGCGTCTCGTCCTCGTTTCGGCAGTCCAGTCCATGTCGTACATAAACAGACGACTTGAACCTTTTCTGTATCACAAACATTTTTTTGGTCAAGTGAAGTCATTCGCCAATCGCTCGCACTAGGATTACCGATTGAGCGACATCTCATACCCTCTCAAGAACGACCAGTTTTGCTTTTGCTTGACAGCGCTCCTCCTCCTCCGCCAACGGGGACACAACACTCGCTACGCAGCTGTCAACAATAAACCTCGCCGATTTCGAGCAATTCCGACATGTCTTCCCAACCTCTCCTTCAGACCACTCCCGGTACGTCTGCCCCAAAAACCCATCGAATCTTGCAATTGACGTTTGGTTATCTTGCTCTGTCTAACATGTCTTCCAGGTAAGCGCATTGCTTTGCCAACCCGCGTCGAACCCAAGGTCTTCTTCGCGAACGAACGAACTTTCCTGTCATGGCTCAACTTCACCGTCATCCTCGGCGCCCTCGCCATCGGCATGCTGAACTTCGGTGATAGAGTCGCCTTCATCTCTGCATTCCTCTTCACTGGTGTCGCTATGTTGACCATGATATATGCATTGGTGACGTACCATTGGCGTGCCAAGTCTATAAGGATGAAGGGTCAGGCTGGCTTTGACGACCGTTTTGGTCCCACCGTTCTGGCCATCATTCTTCTACTGGCCGTCATTGTCAACTTTGTCCTCCGAATCACCGACAAGTCCAAGAACAATGGCAACTAGAGACTCACTGGACATGACCACAGCAGTTGCAGTCAACCAACGGGATCTAAAGGCCGCTTATATGGTAAGAGGCGGGAATGGCTCAGCGGGGAATGGAGTCTTAGGGTGTATGGTGCCATTGGCGTTGGAGCCGGGATATCGCAAATTTTCTTTGCACAGTATTGCACGATTGTAGCGCTACAAATAAAAGCAGAATGTTCTATTTACATGCGCTGGGTATCTTGTGATTTGCTATACGACTTAATACACTTGACAGAACCATTTCAGAGATGGTTCATAGTTGAGTAAAAACATCCATAAAGGTAGAAAAAAGGGCCTGAACAGAGTAGAATTATCGGGATTGTATCAAGCCTGCTTGGCTGTACCAGACTGGACCGTAACGCCCTTCTTTATTTTCAATTCCTGTATGGGCTCAGTCGAAATGAAAACCCTCATTGATTTCACAGATCGTGGCGAGGGCTGCGGTAGCACTGCGCCTTCAAATCGGCTGTGCATAATCTCGAAATCGTCGTTGTCGGAATCAATTTCTTCTTGGATGTTCTTTTCGAGAATTGTCTCTTCAATAATATTATTGCTTTTAGACTTTTCTGGTTGGTCAAATAGTTGGTTGTACTGATAATATGCTTTCGCTTCCTCAGTGACAATCCGCTTGCATTTTTCCACCACCGTGATGAGCTTGCAAACATCGGCGGTTCGCGCATACAGCAGTGCTACTCGAGGTCGGTCGCCTAGAGTCATTATGTGATCTGTGACCTGCATGATGCGCTTGTTGATTTTCGTTGACGAGATAACTGAAGCAGGTAGGATGTCATATTTGGAGTTGAGCTCAGCGATGATGGTTTCGTGGGGGGGTAGCAGAGCTGGTCTTGGAGTCTTAGGATCGTTGTTTCGAGGTCGCTTCGTCAAATGGGCGTCTTTGGAGACATTCGTATCTGGCTTCCTTTTGCCAGAGGCATGGTTGGATGTTGCAGTGGGCATCTTTGTGAGTGATGATGTTAAGAAAACGAGGTAGCTCTAGCGGATAAAACAGTTGCGGTCCAGGATTTGAGCTTTGCGGGGCGGGCACATGCAAGTCCGTACTTTTGGAGTACAGTGACATTATTCATTCATTGGATCAAACGCTTGGCACTTTACAGCTTGCCTAACACATAATAATTTCCAAGAACCTTTCATAGGACAGTTTGCCAGAATGCACTGCCCAAAGTACCTAAGTAGGCAGTCTACTTGAGCACCTTCAGAGGGTTCCAGTCATTAGTAAGGTATCATAAGATTCCCTTTTTTCTTTCTACTTTTCTATTACAAGGCGATTTCCTGAACTCAGTAGGCTGTCCCTTTAGGACCAAACCTTAGAAGCACAATGAGAGACAGGTGACTAAGGCTATTCATTGTGGAGCGGAACATGGTAAAAAGTGGCTGTTGAGGCTTACGCCACAACTCCAAAGTTGCGTTGAGATCTTAAATGCATAAGCACAGCTCGCTCAGCTTATCTAAGTCTAAGTCTTAGGCACCTCAGGCCAGATACTGTCAACATTACTAAACATCTTCCACCAATTTAGTCATCTCAGAATTCTTCCATCACCTTGTAACAGAAATGAGCAGATGAGTGAGCACTTCACGGCAGCACTCCCTTCTGAAGATGTCATGGATGACGATTTGGACCAGAGTCGCTTAGTGGGGCTGAGGGTACGGAGTAGCTCCCCAGGAACTCGAGAGAATCACCTCACCGCGCTTCAAAATACCCCATCACCTAACTTTCAATCTGCAGCCTTTGCATGGCATAGACGAAACAGCGCTCACCAGACGATGGTAACTGGGTACAGGGATTGCAGTGTTGTTGATGCTCTCAACTGAAGATATCAAGGAGCTTGCACCAGATTTGTACACAATGACCAACCAGAGTGAGGCTTACAAGAGAAAGGCACTCATGTTAAGGTACAGACACAGAACACTAGCACAGTCTAAACAATTACAGCTTGGCTTCCAAGCCAAGTGGAAAATAAGCGAGCTGGTTGGAAGTGGCTGCAGCAACTTGCAGAAAGATAGCCCCACAACCTACACACCATCCTGTTTTGTTCTAACCAAATGTGTCTCATTGATGGTTGCATTGTCAGACGTCCAAGACTCGTCCCGAAGTCAAGTGTAGGACTGATTGCCTAGATTCAAAACCAGTAGCATGTGATGGGAATAAGAGACGGGTGATACAGACACGGAAAGAAAGACTCCAAGGCCCCAAGAGAAATAATGAGCAAGACAGTCCTGTCAAATATAATCAAGCGAGGTGGTTTTCAGGTAACATGCCTAGTAGCTACTAGTGTAACTGCCAAGCGCGAGATAAGATGGATTTGGGTTTGGAACATGCTTTACTATGGCACTTCGAGTTGTTAGGGTTGCAGCCAAATCCTCTGATTAGAAGTATCTACAGTGGGGTTTTGTACCTGAAAAGGTGTCGTAAAGGACATTCCCAGGCAGCGCCAGGCTCTTCCGGGCTGTTTGTCGAATCACACTACTTGAGGAGCACATAAGTATTTGAAACTGCATACGTTGAAGCAGTGTCTCTACATGTGCAGCAATCTGCACTAGCTCGGACTAGGCTATCGACTGGATCTGACGGATCTCTTCCTGTCCAGTCCTGAGTTAATTGGGCACTCGTTTGTTATCACTGCTAACAAGCCGGGAAGTGACTGGGATCATAGCAGGAGACAAACGGCGAAACTCATCTGAAGCAACAAACAACTGACTTGACCATCACAAAACCATATGTTTCTTTAATTACTTTGTGACGACCTATCTGCTAGTCTTGGTAAGAAGATATCGCAAGGTTCTAGATAAGTCAGAGTTCAAGATTCGATGTTTCCATTATGCTGACAGGGCTCCAGCTTGCATCGAATCTATTAGTGGATGGTGGTTCTGAGTTTCTGGGCGTCGTCGTACAGCAATCACAATCCCCTGGCTCCTTCCATGCTTGGCTGGCTGATGGTCCACTCCCCAAAGGGATACAGAAAACCCCAATTTCGCCCCTGGGTACCCACCAACAGCCTGCCAACACTTGACTCCCTTGACTCCTAGGCTTGTTTAGCCTGCTCGACGGCTTCGCCTCAGGTCTGCTTTTTGTGGGCACTCAATCGGCCGTTCAATCAAATCAAGTCTCTGGCCGATCGCTCATTCAATCAGGGAGGAAACCCAGTACACAAGCAGCACCAAAACAAGAGACCGAGACCCAAGCGTCACTCTCGGGTACTGACTGTGAAGGACTGAACTCTGAGGTTGAGGTGCTCTCATCACGCACACTGCAGTGACTGCACCACCCACTTTCTCCTTCTTCCAGTTTGACTTTATCCCCATTTCCCTCGAGTCGTGTCAGACTCCCGCAACAGAAAGCTTCAATTCCACTTGCACCTACACTTACTTGTACTTCTGTACTTTCACTTCCCCCTCGACGCACCTTCCCTCCCATGTGTTATCGATTTTCCTCTTCGCACCTTCATTTGCACCTGCACCCCCGTTTTCCCACCTTTCTCTTTGCTGCTGCTGCTTCACTACCACAACCCACCTAATCTTCCATCTTACACGCTCTCCCATCTCGTCTCGTCTCCCTCCCTCTTCATTCACAACACACTCTCCCTCTCAAAGAAAACACTTTCTTTGTTTGCTGTCTCTCAGAGGCCACAGAGTCGAGGCTTTCGCTAGCGCTCGATCACTTCTTTCTTCCTTCTCTTCCGGCATATTGTCGCTCTGAGTACTCGTCGTTACTGTCGCTGTTTGACCCAAACTCCTCTTTGGTTCTGGCCTGTTCTGAGGGCCACATCATCAAACCCCTTTGCGCCCGACTCCGATTGTCCGATCCGCAAACCTACTTTCCAATTACGTCAGCCTCGCCTGCGCCACATCTCTCACATATTTGGCACCCGCTCCCATAATTTTCACCCGTCTTTAAACCCACACACAGCTGCTGCTTGTCGCATTGATACAAAAGCTCGCTACGGCCCTTCCGTCGTGACTTTTTGGTCCTCTCCTTGACTTCTTGTCGAGGTATCCTCATGTTTCGATTCTGGACATCTGAATCACGGGGAAGCGACAAGACGCTGCCGGCAACACCACCAATCGCAGACCTACTGAAGCCATTTCAGTCACCTCTGTTACCAAAAACGGAGATATCAGCGTTGCCCGAGGCGCAGCCTCCCAAACGGAGACGGCCAAGTGTATATGGCGCTGATGAAACGTCCGATATGAACGTGCCTATAAAGCGCGCCAAGATAGACCTAGATGTAATAGGCGACAGTTTTTCAGCATCCTGCCCAAAACCACAAGGAAGTCCTACGGCCTCTAGTTTGGACGATGCCCGGGATGAGATTCGCCATCAGTTTGGTCTTGAAATTTTGCTAAAGCATGATGAACTTCGGCTCATTAACCAGGAACTCGCGAAATGCCAGGTTGCTTTGGAGCAGCTCAGGCGTTGTCATCTCATCCCATACCCCGTGAATTGCCCAACTCCTGAACAGATGCTGAATGTCAGTGCCGGAAAGGGACCTGCTATTCAGACGCGTCCGGGGGAAGCTGTACCAAGGTGGGCACCCCCATTTGGTGTCGTTGATGGTCCATACGCCAGACACTATGCCAAGTGGCTTATTCCTGATCCTTCGTTTGATGGCATACAGCCCGAGTGGCATTTTACTCCAGAAGCCTCACGCGCGAGAGCTTCGTTTGCTGAAGGGCGGACGACAAGAAATAGCTTCACCGAATCTGGAACTTCGCTCAAGGCTCGTTCAGGCCGTGGAGCTGGGAGCCAGAAGTTACAGTCTTTGTCAAGTGGCTATCCTCAACCAAAAGACAAAGCTGGCCCATGTATCTTGAAGCGCGCCGATGGGAAGACGGTAAAGTTGGTATGTCTTGATTGCAACCGGGAGAACTTTTCAAGTACTCAGGGATTTATCAACCACTGCCGCATTGCTCACAAGAGGGACTTCAAGAGCCACGAGGAAGCAGCTGTGCAGAGCGGTCATCCAATCGAAGTAACAGAAGGGGGGGTTGCTGGAGAGGAAAAGGCGCCTGCACCGACCGTGCCAACTCTGACTTCCACTTCTGTGCATCCTTTTGCCCAACCTGATATGACCGAACAGCAGGCATACATTGCTCTCAGATCAAGAATTGCCGATTCGCTTAGGCTTTATCACCAAGGCAAGCTGCCTGGCGTCACTCATATCCCTTCGCTTCGTGGCCAAACCCGTGGTCGTGAAGTGCAAATGACTGGCTCTGTCGCAGGAGCTTCGGATGTGCCCTTTCTCTCACATCTCCTGCAAAGTCGGAAGTTCGACGGCAACCTGCGTGAACTGGTTGCAGATGCAAAGACAAGGATCGCACTGGACGACATGACCTCCGGTGAGGAATCGGAGCCTGCTGAGGCATCACTTGACGAGATAGAACTGGGAGATCCGTCTGCTGTGCGGAAACCAGTCGTTATGCGCGTGCCCGCAAAGGCTACTCATTCTCCAACTGTCATGGCCGCATCAGTCCATTCAGCCAGTAGCAAAGGCCGTGCTCCCCCAATCGCTTTCAAGACGTCTGCAAACTGCGGATCGCGTAATGCAAATCCTGTGCTTTCAGACGAAGATTTGGACATGGAAGATGCTGACATGAGCCCCAATACCATGGTCAGCAACAATGCGCCTTCCCTTGTTAGTGATGATGGAGAGTACGATGATACGGATGATGGCTCCTCTGTTTCTGGCACAAGTGATCATCTCGAAACCGAGTCAGTGTCGGATGTGGAAGAGATCACGTTGGATGACGACCAGGAGTCGCGCTCACTGCGTCGGGGATCCAGCGGCGCATCAGGCGCCGTAAGACTTCGTAAGGACGACCCCAAGCATGTTACTCTGATGACGCCAGTCAAGAGTAATGCCAGGGAACGAAGGTCGCGTAAACTCTGAACTGTTGAAACATAGCATCTACACGTTGTGTGCCGATCTTCGCATTCGTCATTGCCAACGCCGTACAGTCACAAATCATTGGATTCGCCTTTCTTCTTGAACCACCGATTTTCAAACCATATATTTTTTTAGTCAATATCTTACGAACAACCACTGGGAACAGGTCACGATTGAGAAACGACAACTGCTTGGTTTCAGTCTGTCAAACGAAAATTGAGGCAATTGGGGGCGCTTTGTGGGATTACAGTACGGGAAGCATGCGATCTTGTTTGAATTAGAGAATTAGTATATTCACTGAGGCGCTACGGAACGGGACTTTTTATTGGAATGCAGTTTGGTTGTTGCACCTCTGTTTTGTTTTCGTTGTTAGTATGTTGAGCGAATATCCCTAGACAAGAAGGGACATGTACGATCGGAATAGCTATGTCAAGATTTTAGTCCCAAGCAGTTTTGCCTGTTTGTAACATGGTTTCTCAGTGGGAACAAGCTGGCAGTGTGAATGCACGATGAATAAGACCAAAAGCGTATCAATTCTTTCCCGATGACTACGAAGACTCACAAATTGACCCGGTCGTTCGGCCAAGAAACGGTCATCTCTACCCCTGACTACCTTTCTCAAATAAGGTATGGGCATGCTGAGGATATCCCTACGAATACTTGATGGCCCGCCCAATCGGATTAAGCAACGAATGTTATCCCTAATTAAGGTTAGAGGCAAAGCGTAGTATAGTAGTGCAGATCTTGGAATTATTTTCAGCAAAGCACAAAGAGTATTCGTACATGAAATTCAGATCATCAACCGGCTACGATCATTTACCTAGCCGGGTATATATTAATGAATTAGATTATTACTTAGATAGTTCATTGATGGCACGCTTTTCGGCCGTAAGCTCAGACCAAATCAAACTCCTCCATGTTACTCATAAACCATGTCCAATATGCAATTACAGAATAGCGGCGACCACACCGGCGACGGCGAGAAGAACACCAGCAGTGTTGCGTGCCTTGTCGGCAGCATTGTTGGTGTTCTCGGCGCTGGCGGCAGACTCAGTAGCAGAGCTGGTCGCATCAGGGGCATCGGAACCAGTGGCGGTAGCATCTGATGCGTCAGCTGTCGCTGTGGAAGAGCTGGTCTTGGTGGCCTTGGTCGCAGTGCCATAGAGAGAGGCCTGCTGGCAGTTGACCTGGACCTGGCTCTGGGCGGAGCTGGCGCGCGGGTCGTCTGGGCAGTTGTTGAAGCAGCTGGAGGTAGATGTTAGATGGCAAGTTCAGCTCGAGAGGTACAGGCATGCTTCACTTACGTAGCAACAGCCTCATATGCAGCACAGAGACAGTCCCAATCGTTAGACTTGCAGTCCTCGACTTTTGCGTTCTCGGTCTCGAGACATCTCTTGACTATGTACTCAGCCTCGCACTCGCTAGAGGCAGAGGGAGCAGCGCCAGAGTCAGTGGAGGACTGGGCAGAAGCCGCAGCAGCGAAGAGAGCGAGAGACCAGAGGAACTTCATGATGAGAGTTACGCGAGGTTGACGTTTGAGGATGGAGTAAGAAGAACTGGAGAATGCAGAGTAGGTTAAGGAGAAAAGACGGGTCCTGGCACAGGGAGATCAAGAGCAGATATATAAACTGAGGAGTCAGAGGCGTTTTTAATCACACAGGCGAGTACGGGGGATATTAGCAACAGGGTCTTGTTTAGCATCGTGCTGCATGGGCATGGGTAAGGATGCTCTGCCGTCCCACCCCCAGGCGAGACCAATGCGCCCCCATAACAAGTATGAACTTTACATGGCATGGGCTATCGTAGCTGACAGGGGCTGCTCAGGTTTTGTTAAAGAATTTAGGTTGGAGATAGAGTGTTGAGGGGGACAAAAGGCTGAATGCATGTTGCCGTTTGGTGTCTTTTGTATTATTAGTGGCTTGAGCTTGGACAAGTTCTGTTTTTGCCTACCTTATTTATCTGTTGTTACTTCGTACTGATGCTCATTTCACCGACATATTCCAACCGATGCTCAGTCACACATGATGAATGTCTTTGAAGTTGTGGCGGTCAACAGGATTCACACGATTCAGTACAAATCCATTGATTTCTAGGATTTCGGCAGGGTTGCTGACCAGCGTTGGCTGGGAGCAACGACAGTGCATTGCATTAACTGTTAGTCGAAGTGGGGATTTAAACACAATTGTGGCCACCGTCGAATAATGTTACCCTTGTGCCTGTCTACGCCTCTGTCGTTCGGTCTGTTTTCCTCCAACGGGAGACTTTGAGGCTGCTGTTATCCCTAGCTTTTGCTCCGGGAGATGTCCCTGCATGGTGATGGGGAGATGACTAGCGTGCTTTCAGGTGGCAAGGAGGCTGAACCAGTGCGATGTTGTGCGGCGTTATGCTGTGTTATGCAGTTCATGAGTGATTAGAATCTATGGATTAGTTAGTTATTTTTGTCTGCACAACTGCAACATCGTATGTCCTTTTCTCGTAGTGTGAGTTCAGTTGCCCAGTCAGACACAACCGTGTGTATCTTGACGCGCCACCAAACAGCCTTGGTGCTCATTGCAGCTCAGGTTCCTTGAGTGCTAAGTTGGAGGGCTATTTGTTTGGCATAGAGTGGTACTCAATCCAGCAATGCAGACTAGAACTTAGTGGTAATGCCACCATATAAAGATGCAGCCTTCGATGACAGGCGTTGTGCATATGAATGCCTCACTCGCCTCGTATTGCTTTAGTACAACCTGCACAAGTATCATAGTGGGGATAAGATGGGGGCCCAGAACATGCCACTCATATTACTCCGTAAGAACGTGATAGATCACACAAGCATAAATATAAAGCAGCCAGCATCGTATCCAAATAAAGTACATGCTCTTTCTGGCTATGACACTGGAGTAATGCAACCTCGAGCTTCCATATTGTAGCTTGCACTTGTGAGGTGATGGCGCTTTTTACACCATTTGACGTCTGGGCCATTGGGTACTGTTGCAAAGTCAAGTCATTTGAATAGACATGATATTGATACTTGATGCCTAGAGGTTTGGAGCCGAGGAGAGACCGTCTGTTGTCATGGCCCTATTTGTGTGTAGCTTCTCATTATTGCCTGGAGTAGGCAGACGTCAAGCATTGCGAACTCATATAGTTAGTAGCTTGATAAATATTTACTTTTTGGTTCACTGTATGTCATGAAGGAGGTTTGTTGGGAATCCTATACCAGTGACATGGAGGTTCATGGCAATGAAAAGGATCGCCTGCTTAGGCAGTGGCCATACGTCCAGATGTAATATTTGAAAGTTTGATGTCACAATAATAAATCGATTTCTTAGTAACTATTCACTACTAGACCAGCCATTCATTCATTCACTCATTCTGAACACCTAGGTAAGGTGCCCCACACTAGCTTGTTGACGTACGTAGAAGTGCCCCTCCAAACAAGAAACGTTTCCCCCACGTTTACAATAACTTCGCATCAGAAGCTGACGGCATTTTGACTTCCAAGGCTTTATACGGGTGCATCTTCTCATCTGTCTCGCATACCTGCTCTCTCTATCTTCAGGAAGCACAATTATACCTCATAACCGCCGCTGCCTCCGTCATGGCTTCTCCATCCATCACTCTCGACCGCATCCTGGCGGCAGTCCCAGTCACAAACCGTGGTCAGCCAACTCAGATCTCGGCCGACTCCAAGGGTCAACGGATAGCTTATCCTGTATGATCTTCCCTCTGCCAGAAGACTACATTCTGTAGATGATGTCTCTGACCCATGTAGTGCGGAAAATCCATATTTGTTCGCTCCATCGACAACCCTTCGGACGCAAAGGAATACACCGGCCACACCGCCCCTACAACCGTCGCTCGATTTGCTCCTAATGGCTTCAAGGTCGCCAGTGGTGACTCAAGCGGAATGCTCAAGGTTTGGGAGCCCGAGTCTATCGAGAGTACCAGGGGCGAGTACGGAATCATCTCTGGTCGTCTGAACGATATCGCCTGGGACGGCGAGTCGCAACGTATTATTGCTGTTGGCGATGGTCGCGAGCAATTCGGTCGCTGCATTACAGCTGATAGCGGTAACTCGGTTGGTGAGATCATCGGTCACTCCAAGTCCGTTAATGCCGTCGCAATGAAACCTCAACGCCCTTTCCGTGCGGCTACGGTTGGCGACGATGGCAACATGGTCTTCTATCATGGAGCCCCATACAAGTTCAACAACAAGAGCGCTCGACATGCCGGTTTTGTTCTGGGCGCTGCTTATTCTCCTGATGGGAGCTCTTTGGTTACAGTTGGTGCCGACAAGAGGATACAGCTGTACGATGGGAAGACGGGTGAGCCCACCAAAGAGATTGGGCAGGGTGAGCACTCTGGGAGTATCTTTGCCGTATCATGGTCGCCAGATGGTAAGAAGTTCGTCACCGCTAGTGCTGATCAAACTGTAAAGCTTTGGGATGTCGATGCAGGCAGCGTCATCCAAACCTGGAAGTTTGGAGATGATGTCAGCGTAGGTGACCAGCAAGTTGGTGTTGTGTTTGTTCCTGGCCGCAGCGACGGCCTCATCATTAGCCTCAGCCTTGCAGGCAACCTCACGTACTTGACTGAGTGCAAGCCGGAACCCGTCCGCGTTGTATATGGTCACGGAAAGAGCATAACCGCTTTGTCAACTGGATCTGACGGCAAAAGTGCTGACCTCTGGTCTGGCAGCTTTGACGGCCGGGTATGTCACTGGGACGTTAATTCAGGGATTGCTACGGTTGTCGATGGCCAAGCACATACAAACCAGGTCGCTCAGTTTGCCACTGCCGATGGCAAGGTACTCAGTGCTGGTTGGGATGATACTCTCAGAATTGTTGACGAGTCGGCCAAGACCTTCTTGGGCACTTCCATCAAGCTACAAGCACAACCTAAAGGTGTAAGTGCGGCGAACGGACTTGTCTATGTCGCGACTTACTTCGGTGTCTCCGTGTACTCTGGCGAAAAGCTGGTCAGTGAGCAGTCTTTTGACTTTACCCCTGGTGCTATTGCGGCATCCGGATCTTTCGTTGCCATCGGAGCCAACGAAAACTGCGTCCGCATTTACAACGCCAGTTCAAATGGTAAGCTCGAAGAAGTCAAGTCGCTGAGTAACCCAACTGGCACTATCTCTGCGCTTGCTTTTTCCAAGGATGGCTCGCATCTAGCCGCTGGAAACAGTGTCGGAAAGATCTATGTTTACAGCGCTGGGAGCTGGGAATTGGTTGCAGACCGCTGGTCTGCTCACACTGCTCGAGTAACAGCGATTGCCTGGGACGACACAGGCGCCTACACTGCTAGTGGTAGCCTTGATACAAACGTCTTTATCTGGTGTCTTGAAAAGAGGAACCAGGGTAAGCGAATCAAGGCTGCCAACGCTCACAAAGATGGTGTCAATGGGGTTGCCTGGGTCGAAGGTGGCAGAGTTGCTAGTGCTGGAGGGGATGCCAATGTGAAGATCTGGAAGGTTCAGAATTTGCCTTGAACAAGATATATTCTGCACCAGGCGAGTGTTTTCCCACCCGGGCGGCACGGGAAACAGAGTTTACATTAGATAGATGCACCTTTTGACAAGTTGTGCGAGAATAGATACGCCTAAACACCAAGCATATGCCTTCCTTCCAAATCGCAACGTAGATACATCCCCTCTCATTGTCAAGTGATTCGTTGTCCGATCAGAGGCCCACCGCGCGCTTGAGGATGTCAAAGCCCTAATCATGCACCATCGTGGCGTTCTGTTCTTTGGCGACCTCTTCAGGGGCGAGATCCCACAAGCGAAGCCTCTTGGGCTGTTGGGAGGGGATAATGTGTGGAGGCCAACGAGTCTTGTTCTCCTCCCAGAGAAGTTCCACCTTATGGATAGCTTCTTCAAGATCCTCGGCACTGTCCAATATGAGAAGGAGGCTCGGTTGAAGGTCTGGGTTTACATACCTTCCAGAGCTCATAATTGCATACCCCTCCTTGGAGAGATATCTTGCCATCTCAGTCTGATGATCGTTCAAAAGCTGTATATTTGGTACCACGATAAGAGGCAACCCCATCTTCCACGCATCGAGAATTGTTCCAGTGCCTTGGATGTGTAAGTTCAAGTCACGAGATATTCGCTTGACTTACCGGCGTGGGATATCACGAGGCCAAGTTGTCTCTTGCCATCAGCGTCCTTACATAGAGACATTTCCTCCTTCATGAGATTTTTTTTGGATGCAAACAGGTCGATACATAGACCCGATGGAATGTCATCTTTGCGATCGGCAAGTTGTTTGCTCGCCCAGACAAAATCAGGGCCGCATTGCACGCGCAGTTGAGTGAAACTCAGTGAATGCATGCATTGCCAGAAACTTGGCTGAAGTACCGATTCAACGAGTTTTCCAAACCCCGTGGTCGCACCGACCGTGACGAGACACACGCGGTCAAGATGAGGCTCATCCATTTCCGCGAGAAAACCAGTAGAGGAGAAAGAAAGTCAAATAAGCTGTTGATTCTAAGTCTTGAAACTATACCATGCTTCCGCAATAGGGTAGGTAGGCCTGTTCGTGTAAGAGGAAGCTATGGCGGCTAATCATCGGAACTTGGTCAACTGCGGTTGAGCTTGGTGGTGCAGCCAAATTTTTGAAAGCCCGCCAACCCACCTTTTGAGACGGACGACAATTCGACGCCGGCATTGCCTTCTTGGACGAATTGCAATGGCTTCAGTATCAATAGCCGCAAGGCTATGCGCCATGGCCTTCCGTCGGGCCCCTCGAATACAACAAATTCCCCGGTCTCAGCAGCTTATCCGCCCAAAGCCGCATACTCAACGGGCATTTACCACCTCAACGATGCGATGGGCGCGCGAGGAGGATCAACGCCAAGACGACGCTGAGGAGGATGATTTCGGTCCTATAGAGTTGAAGAAGCTGGAGGCCGCGTTGGCTGAGGCTTCTACACCGGAGGGACTGAAACAATTGGATCAGCTGGCCAAAGAGAATGGTTATAATTCCATTGACCACTACTTGCAAAATGAGCTGGAATGGCACCCTGGCTGGGCGTCGGAGGATAGGTCAGTGCTGGAAGATATCACAAGAGACGACAAGGGTGAAAGGCCTAATAAACAGTCATTCTGGTTCGACGAGGAGGACCCCGAAACCAATACCGAAGAACTTGAGGAATTCGACGAGGACGACATAACATCTATGGCTCATGGCAAGCTTGACGAAATTCGAGATATGCGACAGTACGCACGACTGGCAGTATGGGAGTTGCCTCTTCTTTCAAGTGAGTGTAACTGAAATTGACAAAACATGTCTATACTGATACTATAGCAGAGTATGCCAAGCCCTTCGTCCCTCCTAGCGACAACCAGGTTCTGCGATGGCGGTACACTTCTTATATGGGCGAATTCCATCCTGCGGAGAAAAAGGTGGTGGTACAGTTCGCTCCCGATGACCTGAAGCTCACACCAGTTCAAACCGAGAAGCTGAAAAAGCTTGCTGGCCCTCGCTACAACCCTGAGACAGAAATCATCAAAATGAGCAGCGATAGCTTTGAGCACCAAGCACAGAACAAGCGCTACCTCTCCAATCTAGTTGACGACCTCATTGCTGCGGCCAAAGATCCCAAGGACACATTTGAGGATATCCCTCTTGATACCCGACATCATAAGATTCAGCCCAAGCCGCAATTCCCTAAGGAGTGGCGCATGTCTCCTGAGCGCCGTGAACAGCTTGATGCCCACCGCCAACGCTTAGCGATAGAGGATGCTAAAATCGCCGAGAGCGGTCGGCTGATCGATGGGACACAGGCCATCGACGAGTACCTGATCAAGAGGGCCGCCGAGGACCAGAAGAAGGCTAAGATTGCGGAGCTTGTGCCTGCAACGCCCGGTAAGAGTGCTGGCGGTAGCCGTGCGAGGAGATGAGGAATAAATAGGCAAACCCTCAGATGTTTAACGTGGGATGATATGTATTATAAGTACGCTGAAATAGGCGGAGCATGTACAACTGCAGGTGTATATATAAGCAGATATTAACAAAAGGCACACGGATATTAAGCCGTCGCAGGCGATTTTGAGTCAACTTCTCAGAGTGCACATGGAGCGAGTGTGGAATGAACACCCACCCAGTTTAGGAGGACGTTCGTGATCAAAAATGCCTGCACAGCCAACCTTATTGAAGCAATAGACTTATATGTCATTTCATCATGCAAGTTGAGGCTGCTGACTAAGAGCATCATGACTGCCAAGCAATTATGAGGAAACATATGATAGACTCCCATCTAAATAACCTCGTTTTTTTGTCATTGAAAAAAGCGTCGTTCATTACTCGCTATCCTCGAGAAAACAACCCAGGATAAAGGGTGACTTACTACACGATGCAGACGGAACACCTGGTCAACATTATTATTCTTGGAGCTCCTGCCTCTGGGAAGAAGAGCTTCATACGGAGAGTGAGTTAACTCAGTGCAAAAAGACGAACAGATACTGCAGCGTTGATGTCTGTTCATATGATTACGAGAGAGCAACTGCTGAGCAAGATACCAGTATTGTCAAGATGTCTTCACAGACTTGTACGATCCCATTACCGAAACATCCGGGGACCGGCGTCTGGCAAACATCTCTGGCATCCCGACCATCATCAACCTCGAGCGTATCCCATCAACATTTATTCAATCTGCTCCCGAATCCCGCCGCATAGCAACGGAAGCGGATGCTCTAATTCTGCTATACGACGGCGCCTCCATCGAGAGCCTGGAAGAGCTTCGGCGCATACGGCTTCAAGTGCTGGTTCCGCACTTGGGAGAAGCGGCACCACCCACGGCCGTGGTTGCTGGCAAGGCCGATGGCGCGGAGGCCGCGGGGAGCGTATGGGAGCGGGGGTTACGAGAGGGGAGGGAACTTTCGGTGTTGCTAGGGGCTAAGTTTGGGGTTGTGTCAGCACTTTGGGGAGACGGGATCAAGGATGTAGTAGAGGAGCTGGCGGCGAGGGTCTTGGAAAGTAAGGGAATCGAAAAAGACCTGTTGATGGGAGCAGGATCATAAGTGAGGTTATCACCGTTGTCACGAGGAGCTTAGAGTGAGGTTATCACCACCTTAAAAGGTGGGCCCGGGTCGGGCTGCTTCTGACAACAGAGCAACAAAAAGGATGAAGATCATGCCAGTTTGAAAAATGCTGGCGTAATTGATGGGCAAAGCCCAAAAAGCGCCCTATGCCGGTTTCAGACCTACCATGCGAGATGTGCGTTATAGGTGGCATTGTGTTACACTAAGGAAGGGTTTGGAGTTCGGAGTAACACAGCAGCAATAACGTTAAGTGTCAACTTAATCCGAGCCGTGCATATCGAGGAAAACAGTAATAGAAGAGATAATAAAGTCCAATGATAACATTGATGTCTACTGTATTGATTATAAGTCAGGAATAAAGGACTGGTCGAAGATGCTATTGGAAGAGCTACTGAATTGATGAGAGATTCGGCCGTCGGACTAGCACTAGTTAAATAGGCGGGCGTACCTGATGTAGGGCTGGTGGCTCTTAGAGCGTGCAGGACCCAAATGCGCGCGGGCACCGACTGGTAAGGTAATGCAAATGATCGTCATTGCCATCCGTTGAACCAGTTCATCCCATACCTACTACGACTTCAAGCTCTTGACGGAACTGTGCCTCGGCATGATCCAGCACGTGGATGTGGATGGGCTGCCGAGGGAGGCGATCCGGGGTTCGATACAACGAGCCCCTCATTTGCATCCCCTGGAATTGATTGTCCTGGCTCCTTTATATTCTTTATTACATCTCGCGGTCGTAACTTGGTACCTAGTCTTTGACGCATCAGCAACTGTCTCGGTCTTGCTTAACGTCTATGACCGTTATATTGAGGCTGCGCAGAAATATTGGTTGAATACTCCCCTAGAGCGACGAATCCATCCAATCTCGACTTCTGGGCAAGGTAACCTGGTTAATTAGGAGAAGGCCTCTGTCAAACCATTCTCAAACTCATCAACACAATCCAACACAAAAATTTCCGACTTTTCTTCAGCCGACAACGTCCCCATTCTTTTCTCAGACAAGGAGTTGTCTTTTACGCATCATACAAGCCACATCTCGGGATCTCATACATCGTCCCCAACGCGCGACACCAACCAAAGCACAGGCAGTGTCGTCAGCACTTAATCTATCCCGCCAGCCAACCACATTTCAACATCACTCACTCATCAACATGGCTGGCAACAATTCATCCTATACCATAGCTCCTTTGGAGCACACGCCTCTCGATGAGATCGCCGCCAAGGTCAATCTCGTGAGGAAGACCTTCAGATCGGGCCGGACCAAAGACATGGAGTTTCGCATGAAACAGATTCGCAAGCTGTACTGGGCCATCGTCGACAACACTGAACTGATGCAGGATGCTCTCATCAAAGATCTTCGCAAGTGTAAGTACGAGGCCGTTCTGGCCGAGATTGATTGGTGCAAGCAAGAATGTATCGACATGGTCAACAACATGGAAAAATGGCTACGCGATGAGCCTGTCCCCAATGTTCCTTTGCAGTTCCGTGCCATGAAGCACCGCACTCGCTTCGAACCACTGGGTGTTGTCCTTAACATTGGATCTTTCAACTTCCCCTTTCAGCTCAACCTCCCTGTTGTCATTGGCGCGATCGCTTGCGGTAACTGTGTTGTTCTCAAGGCCTCTGAATCATCTCCCAACTGTGCCATGGTGCTCAAGAAGATCTTTGACGAGTCCCTGGACCCCGAATGTTTCACATATGTTAATGGTGCTTTGCCCGAGACTCAACTTCTGCTCGAGCAGAAGTTCGACAAAATTTGCTTCACCGGTGGCAAGGCAGTCGGCAAGATTATTGCCCAGAAGGCTGCCGAGACCCTAACTCCTGTGCTTCTCGAGCTTGGTGGTTTGAACCCGGCCTTTGTTACCAAGCACGCCAACCTCAAATTGGCCGCCAGACGACTTCTGTGGCAGAAGTCTCTCAATGCAGGACAGGTTTGCATGTCTCACAACTACATCCTCGTCGAGCGAAGTGTTCTTTCTCAATTCTTGGGGGAGCTCAACAACCAGATGCGCACCTTCTTCCCCCAAGGCGCCAAAAACAGTCCTGACCTTTGCCGCATCGTCAATGCTGGCCACTTCAACCGCCTCAAGAAGATGCTTGATGGCACCAACGGCAAGATCGTCCTCGGTGGCTCCATGGACGAATCTGCCCTCTTCATGGAGCCAACGGCGGTGCTTGTTGACGATATCAACGACAGTATGATGACCCAAGAGGCGTTTGGCCCCATTTTCGCAATGATGGCGGTTGATTCCCTCGACCAGGCCATCGATATTGCTAATACAGTTGACCCGACACCTCTCTCTCTTAGCGCCTTTGGAAGCAAGGCCGAGAACAATAAGAGTACGTTCACCTCTCTAATCCTTTTGACAGTATACCTAACGCATTACAGTTCTGGATAATGTTACCTCTGGCGGTGCCACATGTAACGATGCCTTCTTCCACTCTCAGATTCCACAGTCTCCCTTAGGAGGTGTTGGCCAGTCTGGAATGGGCAACTATCACGGCATCTACTCTATCAGAACTTTTAGCCATCAGCGTACTATCGCCGAAGTCCCTTACTGGGCTGACTTCCTCTTTCGCGTGCGATACATGCCATACCAGTGGCCCGTTATGAATCGAATGAAGGCTGTTGCCGACGCAAAGCCTAACTTTGATCGCAACGGTAACAAAACCAAGGGAATTACATACTTCCTTGCGCTGGTCCTCGGTCTCGGATCAAAGAAGTCCAAGGGCGCTCTTCTCAGGTGGGCCGTCCTTGTGGTTGCAGCCGCCATACTGGAAGCAAAGAAAGGTGTTCTGAGCCAATTGCTCACACGATAATCATATAGTTAATGCCTCCCTCTCATTAGCCAGTCATATAACATGAGAAGGCCTTGCTAAATCAAGGGGGCTCCCCGAGATTCGATGGACTAACACCGTTTGCTGAGAAAAGGAGAGCAGTTACAGTGGTAATTGGTGTGGAGGATACCCTCGTATGTACGGTTACATGTAAAATGATCAATAGTTCTACCTTAGTTTCTGTAAAGCATCATAGTGACATCTATGCTCTCTGAAGTTCATCCTCATGTACCTGATCAAGGTGTTAATGATTTAAACTACTAAAACTTGAGGTTGTGGTATCTTGTATTAGATTGCCAATAGGCCAGAGGATTTTTGAATAGGTACATAAGCATTAACGGCCAGTCAAAACGGCTGCTAGGTGCTGTCCCTTGTTGCCTCCCAGGTACAGGTCGTCGTCAGTAGTATCACGGACCATATCCACTGCCTCACTGTATCCTCTGGTGACTGTATCCTCATCCACCTTGAGTCCGTTCTCAACAAGGGCCAGGATGACGCTGCGGATTCGCGCAATCTCGCGCATGGTCGACACTTCCATGGGATCATTCTGACTCGAGTAGACCTTGCTGCTAACATTCTCCTCCATACGATTGATGCCCGCTGCCTCAGCGGCCGGGTCGCTTTCTATGTGTTTGCTGATCCAAATGTATCCATTCACACCAAGAAGGACATCGACCTTGCCGCCGGCATTGGCCACATCCATTGTCCAGACCTGTCTCTTGGATCGAACGACCCCACCCCCACCACCAGTGCCAGTGACAGCGACGAAGACGCCGTTGCGAAGCTTACCATACTTCAAACTGCGGGTGTGGAGACTCGCGGCGCCGTCTTGGTGCAGCTGCTGGACTTCTGCGACAACGAGATCTCCTTCAGCGAAGAAACTGCGGATTTGAAGCTCATCAGTTTCGGTACGCTTGCGGAGAATACCACCAGGTAAGTTGATGGCTGAGATTTGGAGAATGGCAAGCTGAGACGCGGCTACATCGACACGCCACCGCTTTGCCTGAACTTCGACGATTCGACCAACAACCAAGTCACCAATCTCCGGAGTGTAACGGGCTCGGAGAGGCCGCACAGAGAGCAGCTTGTTTGTCTTTGTGAGAGTACCAGCAAGAGAAGATTTGATAGACGATGACCCAGACGGCACGTAAGTACCATGTCCACTAGAGAAGAAGTTAGTGACATAAATAATTGTGAGGTTTGACGTGCTGAAAGCTTACCGCATCCACTGGGCATTTGAAGTTATCTCAGCGCCTGGAGTGAGAATGTCGTCAGCCACAACACCAGCACCACCTTCTGAGTCGGAGTCTGAGTCTGAGTTTGTAGCTGCGACAGCCTGTGGCCTCTGAGGCGTGGGAGGCTGAGGGCTGAGGATTGTGATAGGCATGGTGAGATGATTGTGAGATGGCAAAGCAAGATATGGGCTAGCTGTTGCGGTCAGATGACCGTATAAAGGCTTTGAAGAAGTTCTTCAATATTTTATGTTCGGATACAACGAGATGTATTCTGTGGTTTCTGGTTGGTGAGCCTCTCGGTCACTGTCGTCGCTTTTTGGGGTTGATGAATGAGTATGGTTAAAGATTCGATGTGGGGCTTTCATGTTGAGATTTTAGTGTTCTACGACACAGCATAGCAGCTTATACAGAGCTCCAGCGACATAACGTCAAACCATCAACAACACAACTGTGATTTGGTAAACTGTCAATAGGGTTCTATTCGGTTACTTTGGATTTTCAATTTCGAATCCAATTCTGGGCCTTAATGAATGACTCGACATTAGTTGACTAAAACTACGACTTTCGCAGCATGTCCCGTAAAGATACTGTACTTTGATAAACACCATTGATTCACCCTGTATAATTTCTCCTCCCTTTCTTGCTCCATACGCTTTAATTACTGATGTGCGAAGATGGGAATATGCATACTACGCGTGCTGTATCGCAGACTGAGCGACAAAACAAGCACCCAGCCACTTGTATTATATAGTACTAACACATGATTTTCTGAAATAGAAAATAGTTGGGAAGCTAGAGCTGGCTGCATGGAGCCGCACTGGGAGCTATTATACAAGGGGATGCGTATTAGAATTGAGATGAGTTCGCTGCATGATTCGTATTGTATATCCTTGATTACTTGAAAGCTCGCCATAGTCCCATCCACACCAGAGCAAGCGAAATAGATGTGATTCCAAACTTGCGACTTCTCATACCGAACGGCGATTTGCTCCGTAGGATCAAGTCTTTTTGCTTATCAAGCTGTGACATTCCAGAAAAGTAGCTGTAAGCTCCAAGGCCAAAGAATGCGCCGCTTCCTATCATCATATTAGGTTATTCTGAGTTGCAAGAAATCGCAACAGCCAAATTCTAAAAACTGACCAACGACTTTGCAAGGCAAACAATCATCTCCTCTGTCCTGGCGCAGGATATTTTCAAGCTTCTCTGGCTTCTCAAGAGCCTGAACTGTCGGTATTTTGTCTGACATTTTGGGTATTTTCGTACAAATTGGCGCTTGGTTTAATCTCAACTTCAATGTATGAAGGTTGAGGCCGCGTGATACCAAACTTTGATTGGGCAGATGAACTTCGGGCTGTTTGCTGAGTCATGCTTGTCTAGGGTCTTGAGTTTTAGTGTTAGTTTCGTCATTGCTTGGACTGTCGGCGCAAAGCGAAGCTACTGTACTTACCTTACCTAACGCACTGACTTCGAAGGAGGTCATCACCATGAACGGAGTTATTGAGGCCCTTCACATTTACGATGATAACCGGTACGTCTCGTAGAAGCGTTTGAACGATAAGGCATCTTGCTTATCTACCGTTTTGCCGCAGAAACCCTATTCTATCACATACCTACGCAGGTAGGCCGTTGTCGGCAACTCATCTCCTGCCCCTCTACCTTGAACACCCTCTACCGCGACCGAACCTGATCTACCTCCCCAATACGAGCCCCCCGACGCTCGTCTTCAGTCTGACGCACGCGAACCTCTTATTTCTTGCTACATCGTCGACCGAAATCGAACCGTTGCTAGTCTTTGAGTTCCTACACCGTATAATAGATGCATTCGAGGATTTTCTTGGTGCGCCACTTCTGGCTGTCAAGATCGAGAATAATTACGACATAGTTGCACAGCTCTTAACAGAGATGTGTGACGCAGGTACGATAAGCACAACAGAGCCAAACGCCCTACGTGAAGTGGTGGAGCAAGAAGGCTGGGTTGGAAAACTACTGGGAAGCATCAATCTTCCAGGGTTAGTAAACCATTGAGCCTTTTAGAAGATTGGTATTTAAGCTAATCTGTGGCCAGAAAAGCTCCTCTGGGTGCCAACTTTTCGAATTCAAGCACACCATCCATCCTGCCCTCCAACTCAACAGCTTTACCATGGAGGCGAGCCAATGTACGGCACACGTCCAATGAGATGTACGCAGATATCGTCGAAACTTTGTCAGTAACGCTTGCTCCATCAGGAAGACCTCTCGCTGCTTTTGCCAATGGAACGATCGCATTCACCTCAAAGGTATCAGGTGTTCCTGATATTACGCTTAATATCACTAGCCCATCAGGAAAACACAACCTCGGGGGCATCATGGAACTACCAGTGTTCCACCCGTGCGTGCGGCTCAACCGGTGGAAAGAGAGACCAGGCGAACTCAGCTTCATTCCACCTGATGGAAGATTTATCCTGGCTGGATATGAAGTTGATTTACTGCCTTTTTCAAGTGGGAAGAGCGGAAGTCTTAGCTCCAACAACCTCAAGTTACCGATTAATATGGAAGTAAAAACAGGATTAGGTGCGACAGGGTCAGATTTCGAAGTCCGATTACAGGTCAACAAGATTCTTGGTGCACCTTCGCCAGCATCGTCGGGACTGGGAAGAGGCGGCAGTGGAGGCCGATTAGGCGGACCTCATCCTGGATCACCAGGAGCACCTTTGATGGACGACCTCACTGTGACAATCCCACTCCCAGCAGATGTCAGGAACTTATCTGAGATCCGACCTAGCAAGGGCGATGCCAGCTTTAATCCAGGAGAGAAGGTCTTGGAATGGTACATTCCCGCAAAGGAGCTCTCAGGCGGAACAAGCTACTTTGGACTCAGAGGTACTGTGGTGGGGCCGCTGACAGAGGAGGGTGATGGGGGATTCGATCCTAACGGATTTGGATTTGGAACCGACTACACATTTGACGGGCCATATCAGAGCGTACCTGTTGCCAAGGCGGCGCAGAACCCGGAGAGCACAGGCGACGACAAGGACGCCAAGAAGATCGCACAGAACAAAATCCTGATGCCCACATCGGCCTCAGTAAGCTTCTCGGTCAAGGGATGGTTGGCAAGTGGTCTGAAGGTCGAGAGTATTCAACTCGACACACGCAAGAGTAAGGGCCTAGGAGATAGTGTCAAGCCATACAAGGGTGTCAAATACTTGACAATCAGCAAGGGAGGTGTGGAGATACGATGTTAATTAAGGAGACGAGACGAGATGGGGGAACACAAACATGAACATAGACTCAAGATGCTGTGCTGAGCCAGGTGTCTTGTTAGTCGTACTTGCGGGCCAATAGGAGAAGAGGTAGAAGTCATGACAAAAGCAAAAAGAACGTACCTGTCCTGTCGTACTTCTGTATGTAACGGCTCGTTGCCGCGGGAGTGAAAGGGAAATTTAGGAAGTATCACCTCGGAGAGCCTCCCAAGGAGCGACGGAGCTCCGAAGCCGCATGAGGTCGGGGCATCGGCTCTAAGTGTGGGGGCAGTCCCGGAACCCCAAGCATCACGCAACGGATAATGCGATCGCGATATGATTGGATGGACGAAGGGGAAACCCGTCCCGATGATTTTCATGACAATTCAAGAACTCCCCCAATTCCGAGGAATCAGTACGTACCCTGTCCCACTAACATTACCCCGACGTCACGCAAACTCCCGAACCCCAGACCTAGACCGAGAAGACTAGGAGGGCCCAAGGCCTGGGGCCCCCCAAAGGGTGATCAGTCTCGTGGGTTTGGTCTGGAACCTGGGACTGACTTCTTAGGTATATTCGTTGATTGCAGGATGCTCTTTCTCCTCCTGCAACCCTTTTGTGTGCCACTTGCCTACGCATTTCACCTCAGCATGAGATCTTCACTTTGCCCATCCTGACCTCTATCTTCTGCCCTGCCGCTCAGACGGCAATGGACAAGCTCGCGATGTCCACGATGCGGTGCTGTCGCACTTACACAATAGCTAATCATATTTGCTCTCCTGTTTTTCCACAAAGCTCAAGTCGACCGTCATTGCAGGCTTTACAGCAGCAACAACAACCAAAGCATCAACTCTCACAACAAAGATGGCGTTCTACACATCGCGGCGGCACCAGAACAGCCCTATTCTTCCCCGGCCAGGGCGTTCAGCGGGTTGGCATGCTGAATCCATGGCTCGAGGCTTTCCCTTCGACGGCATCGCAGTTACGAGACGAGATCGACGAGTACATGGGTTACAAGCTCTCCGACATCATTCAGAACGGGCCATCAAAGGTTCTTACTGAGACACCTAATGCGCAACCGGCCATCATGGCTACGTCCATCTTCATCCTGCGTATCCTCGAACGCGAATTCAACTTCAGAGTCACCGACCACTTCGATGTGACACTGGGACACTCACTGGGTGAATTTGCTGCTGTCGTCGCGGGCGGCTATATCTCCTTCCAGGACAGTTTACACCTCGTTCGTAAACGGGCAGAGGCAATGTCGGACGCCACGAAACATGCAATTGAAAAGTACGGTGGCGAGTATGGCATGGTGGCAGTTATATCCCACCCGGAACACATGGACAGCCTGATTCAGGCCATTCGAGAGTTTGTCAACATCTCATCTGAAGACCAGGCCGACCTGCCACCGATTGAACAAGTTTTGATAGCCAACATAAACAGCAAGAATCAAATTGTACTGAGTGGAAATATCGAGCGTATAAAGACGCTTATCGCCCACGTCCGTCAATTCCTTGGCTACGACCCGCGTGCCGTCCGTCTCAAAGCCGACAGTCCCTTCCACAGTCCCATCATGCAACCCGCCGTCACCGTAATGCGCCAGCTCCTAGAAGAACCCAGTAGGGTAAGAGGTCGCGAAAAGGAGGACGTTGTGACATTCCCAGGCAAATTGCCCATCGTGAGCAACGTGTCTGCGCGGCCAGTCTGCTGTAAGAAGGAACTCAAGGATTTGCTGGCCCGCGGCTGTCTGGATACAGTTCGTTGGTGGGACAGCATCAAATACCTAGATCAAGAGGCGCGCATACGACGATGGGTGGGTGTCGGACCTGGAAAGGTCGGCCGCAATCTTGTCGGAAAAGAGGTTGGCATGCGCGGCAAGGACCTTGTGAAGGGAGGGGGCGTATGGGCTATTACAGATCCATCTGAGGTTGAGGAGGTTCTGAGAGGGCTTGAAGATACGGCGAATCTCATGGAAGATGATGAGTATTCAGAATAAAAGCACGAGCTTGGTCGTGCCAGGGATATAAGAGGCGGCTTAACAAGCCTCGAGTGAGTCATCACATAGTTCTTTATTGGGAACTATTCACTACCTATTATGAATTCGGAGTGTATGTTAATAGGGTGGGATATGCTGCATCAAGCAAGCGATTATGAATTTTCACGATTATTGAAATGTTTTGACAGCATAAACATATGGATACCAAGCAGTGCTATATACGTACTTGAAGACTTTGTTCAGCTTACCCATACCGTGAATAATAGACATGTAGGGATAATGGTTTCTCAGTTGATGGCCGGTTTCAGACAATCGAACTAAAGAGAGACATTCCAGCCTCCAGCCGCCTCATCATGCCTCCAGCTTGGGACTATAACTATAATAGACATTTCCAGTATTGAGATCAGAAATAAATCTCATATTTACTACAACCTGAATATTCATTTCCCTTGCAGAGTGTTCGTTATGTTGACGTTAGAGACTGGTGGGGATTACAAGTTAAGGTTGCCCGCAGGCACCAAGCGAGCATGGAGGCTCCCACTAAGCCGAGCTTCCTCTTTCAACCTCCATCTTCGTCAACAAGCTGTAATAACCATGTCCACCGCAATACCTTCAATCGCCTGCCTAGGCGTCATCGGCCGAAATGTTAGTATAAAACACTAAATTGCTATGATTCTCACTGAATATCCGCTGACGCGCCATGGCTACACACAGAACAACCCCCTCCATATCTCGATCTTCCCCTCGCTCGATCCAGTAACAAATACGTTCGCTCCGATTCGCACACCTCTCCAGTTCTCCCTCCTGCTCTCTTCCACCATCGATGTCTTTGATCTGCGCGCAAAGACCAACGCAGTCTCAGGGGTTGGCCTCTCGGGGGACTTTGGGCTTCTCCACGCTGTCGATGACCGCCTTGCCGCCTACGGCTTCGAGACCAACACAGGCGTCCGAATGGTCTGTCTTGTCGATATGCGCGGTCGGCGTGTCGATGGTAATGCCCCGGTAGCTGCAAGTCGGGGCGCTGCTGCAGGCCTACGCGACGCTGAGCTTAAGCCCGTGTTTCGCGCCATGCAGCATGCATATGTCAAGTTGTTACAGAACCCATTTTATGACCCAGACGAGCATGCTCCCCTGGGCGGCAGAGGGGGCAAGAAGATCACAAGTCGCAAGTTTGCTGATGACATGAAGAGGATAGGAGAGGGCTGGACCCCAGGCGTCACAAACCTCTAAGCTGAGCTCGGATTGGGCAGTGTATGAGTAGACCAAGCAAGATACAGGTGCATGGCGTTTTGGAGTCTGGCATAACGGTATATCCGGTCATAGACTACCTAGATATTGCTCTTATATGGGCAACTGATTTTTCACAGAATGAGTTATGTCTGTTTGTTTTCAAGTAACTGTATGCACTATATGCTTGCTTCTCTGTTATTCAGCTGGGTGGTGTTGCTCTACGCTCTCCTGTCGGAGGCCCTGAGATCCTCGACCCTCCATTTTGATAACCCAGCCATCTCCTCAACCTCCAGACTTTGTCCCATGCCTTCATTCTCGCTCAGTCGCTTAGCGCCGATCTTATGTTCAAAGCGCTGTGAGACTTCACCTCCCTCCCAGTGCCGAGCCTCGATAGGTAGTGGTTGCCACCAATCTCCTGTCCTGGCATGCCACTGTGCACTACACAGTTCCCATAGACGAGATATTGCTCGCTTATACGCGAAACGCTCATCCTCTCCAGTAAAAGCACTGGTGTTTGCAAAATCAACCGCCTTTTTCTGTAATCCAAAATCAGAGTCCTGGTCGGGATCATATGAGGAGGTGCTTGATTTTGTGTCGTAATAAGCAATATTCGGTCGGAATGGAGACATTTGATCTTGATAGACTTCGGCAATTGTTTCGGATATGAGGTTGTCTGGCTCATTTGCGCTGTTTGTCTTCTCAATCGCGGGGGTCTTCATCTTTGGGAAGAAGAGAGTATCTGGTGGGTTTTCAGCTCGGATTATCAGTTTGCAGCGTGCTTCGTATAGGGCATCTAAGAGCGTGATGAAACGCCGAGCTTCATTCTTCTTTGCGTGCGTGAGAATGGGAACATTATCAATGATGAAGGTATGGTAAGTAGAGGCCATTGTAATGTAATCAGCTGGTCCGAATGTTTCCACAAGGCTTTCAAAGTCCCATAACACGTAGCCGTTGTAATGTCGAGGGGTGTGTACCTGTCGACCATATACCACTATGATCGATGGCTCCCATGGCAATGGTTGAGGCCCCGTCCACGCCACAGCCGTCTCGACTCGTTCTCGCCATTGGTCCTGTTCATCTTTGGATAGGTAATAGTTGACTGGCTTCTTGGCTCCAGACTCAGACTTGTCCTGAGTAATCACTTCTTGCATTCTGGCTTCACCGCCGGCTTCTCCTTCGACAGCATCTCCAGTCACAGCTGGCGGACTGGTCGTTTCCTCCTTTCTTCGCCAATCTCTAGCTCCTTCCATTTGCCAAAAGTCGCATCTAGCCTTTAAAACTTCAAGGAAGTTTGCGAAGTCGCTGGTAGATCCATATAGCTCCCCTCGGGCCCGAACTGCACTGCCAAAGAACTTGCGAATCAGCCCCCTTGTCGGTGCTGGCGTGTAATCAACTCCAATGGCATTCTGAAGCTCCTCCGGCATACGATTAGAGGATGCGATAAGAACACCGCCAAGCTGAAAGAATGAGATGAAGAGGTGACTAAGAATCTTGCTGGCTGCTTTATCAGGCAACTGAAATTCGTCAAGAAAGAGGATTGGGGATTCGTCGACCAGCTTTTTTGCCATCCATAGGATAGAGTAGTCTGTTTCGCCTTCACTGGCTCTGAAAGTTGTCTTTCGGTGCTGCTCAAGTTGTGAAATAGTGTATAGCATAAATGTATTGAAGTGCCACCTCCTCTTCCGCTCAGTTGGTAGGCCGTCAGCGAGTAAGTCAAGGAGCATTGACTTTCCAGTACCAACTTCTCCTGACAAGAATAATCCCCGAGGTGAGTCTATCTCGATGGCAGACTCATGGTTTGTAAGTGTCCGTGTCAAAGCGAGACTCTCTTTTCCTTCGGGTGTTGAGAGGAGGTGCCTGAACAGCGGGTTCCGCCATATTGAGTGATTCCGTAACGCGAGGATATTTTTACTATCGTCTTTTGCTTCTTCCTTGGGCTTTGCCTCTGTAAGGCGGGCTACTTGATTCAGGCGCTGGCGATACTCTGCCTGGGGAGTGTAGTCTTTGATTCGGTTGTATATCTTATGTAAGTGCCGTGCAAGCCTATGCTGAGATGGGTCAGGGGCGTAAAGACCAGCAGCAACATGAGCCTGATACTTGACGAGTGGATCAGTTATGACTACCGCCGTGGAAAACCGTCTCATTTTCAGGTCTTTTTCAGTCCTTCACCGTGAACGTTGAATGATGAGCTAATAAGCAGATTGATCTAGCGGGTTCGGCACAGGGTAGGCATTTAACACAATCTTTGCCGGCCACGTGGTTTCGCTGGAGATCGAGGCTTTAAAATGGTTGATGCAGACGTTGGTAGAGGTATAAACTTTGGGATTATATCTGGCAACTGTATGTTAGAGTAAAGATGAAATCGTTAGACGTTATGCGATGTGGTGATTAGTGAATTTCACGATCATCTATTCGACTTGGCCGTTATCAGATCGGGAAAAGCCATGTGCATCATCGACTTAAATTCAGGTGCCTTACCCTAGAGGTATGAAAGTCATAATGGAGGACGGTACATCACGTACAGTTCAAAAAGCTCCAAGTATATGCACTAATAACATAAGAACCCAACTGTATCTACAGTCTTCATCGAAGCATCTCACCATAACAGGATCGAATCACAGTCCAGCTTGATGAAAAATGTAATATGGAAGCCTACCTATGAGGCTATCAGTGACCTTCCTGACACCCAAAGTACCTGACCTAGGGGATATAAGAAAACTGGGAACATTGATCCTAAATGGCAGAAAGACTTAGTTAAACTACCATAAACTTAGGAAACTACTTTGTAAGTCTATTTCGGCATTTCCTGTTGAGGTCTCAAGGTTGTCTTTGTCCTCAAGGCTTTTCTTTTGCAACAATGTACCCAGCATACTGCATTAAGGTTCCTCCGCGGGTAGTAAGACGGTAGAATATTCGCAAGGAAATCATCAGGAAAAAGGAAAAAATATAAAACTTTAACAAATTGATTAGATGCCTTTGTGACCCGAACAGAAAGAACCAATTCATTCATAATGGTTTTTTGCACAGACGCCCGAGGTGGAGTTCGAGTACACGAGAATGAATGTATCGAGAGGCCAAAAATACCTGAGCGCAAGGCTTTGTCTCAACCTCAGCTCTGACTAAGGTAAGGTACCGCAAGCCAAAAGGTACCTTAAACAGAGGCTCTGCAACAAACCTTCTGCATGCGATCTCCAGTGGGGTACATAAGACTAGCGGCTGAACATGAGGCCTCTGATTGGTAGCTGTGCGACTGACCAACTGAAGCTTTCAAGGTGTTTCAAGGCAATGCCAGCTCATCGTAGCAGCTCTAGCACACCTCGAGAAAGGCATCGTCCAGTTTTGAGCCAATCATAGCGCGTCAGACTCCGTAGCTAGGTTAACCAGCCAGCTTTTTTGTTGTTCGATTGGCTCCCGATACACGCTTCGTCACTGCTCTTTACAGGCTTCGACCAGCACATCCCAGGGTAGGCCGCGCCAGTTTTCTCTCCATCTATCCCATCCATCACAAAGTCCACCGCTCACACTCTTCAGTTCACGTCAACGATCCATCACGATCATCCGTCACGTTGACGTCGCAAGATGCCTCTATGACCACGCGGCTGATTCCATCGCCATTTTAACACTACACGTTTTTCTTCGCGACCTCTTTCTTTGTTACAACCATCGATATCGACCTCTTCCGTGTCCAGTTTGCGATCCACCCAAAATGTTTTCTCCATCTGTCGCTCAGGGTGGCCCTGCGACGGCAACTCGTTCACGCCGCCGCCAACGTCCCTTGAGCTCCGAACATGTCGCTCAGCAGCCGAAAGCCAAGAGACAGAGAGTTCCCTTGACAGAGCAGACTTTTGTCAACCCCGATGCCCAGCAGGAAATGATCGAGGTAAAGACCGATGGCAAGGTCGCAACTCTACCCGCCAAAAACAAAAACAAAAACATCGAGCCTCCTCCCGAGAGCCCCAGCCCAGTGCTGCGCAAGGAACTGAATGTTCGCGCGAAGAAGGCAAAGCATGGCGACCGTGCCGCTAATAAAGGCGACGGAAGTCTTGTTTTGGTAAGAATTGGTGTTTTCTTTGTTTCGATGATGCTGCATATTAACAGTGAGACTGTCCAGACAAGCACAAACGCATACAGCGTCAGTAAGCTTCCAGCTCTACCTGACAGGATTCGCACAGATTGGTCAGGTAAGTCTGGATACCATTACTTTAGTTCTCAAAAACGTACTCATCCGTATCATCATAGCCTACCGAACTGCCGACATCTTCTCCACAGGCTATGCTCTTTCTCTCACCCAAACACACGCCCTTGTCTGGCCCTACACATCGACATCGCAATCACCCGAGACCTTTTCCTTCAACCTCCCATCAACGTCCAAACCCAATGATTCCCTTCCTGTAGGATGCCTCGTATCGCCGTCTGCGTCATCAGCAGAGCCTGGACTGGTTGTGGTCATGGGAGGTAGTGGAAAAGTCGTCTATTGGGAGTCGATTGCGAGCGCGGCTACATTTGTCTTCATGAAGAAGGATCGGACTGGAGTCGAGTACACTATATCGGGAATGCAGACTGGGGAAAAGGTTGTGGCTATCACGAACGCCGAATCCGCCGGATTTATTCTCACATTCAACTCTGGTCGCCTTGCCTACATGAATGTGCGTGACGGCCAAGGCCGCCCTGCCATTTCTGTACAGTTTCTCCGCAACAGCCTGTCACCCTCTACAGGTGGAATCTTTGGCAGCATTCGACATGCTTTTCAGCACTTGTCTCTCAAAGGAGATGTTGCAGCTGTCCGTGCGGACCGATCCTCGCGAACAGGTGAGAGAAACATCGTGGCCCTCACCAGCAAAGGCCGACTGCATGCATGGAGAGTCCACCGCGGAGGCCATAACGAGGTGATCGGCGACGCAGACGTGCGTGAAAATATCATCGCCACGCTCCAGGAGACCGATCCCGCATCTCAGGAATACCCCCATGATTCTTTCGAGGCAGTTGATTTTACTTACGTGCCAAAGGGCTTGGAATCCAAGTACCTTGAGTTGAGTAGGCTCAGCGAGGCTATGGCCACCGACGATTCCTCGGTACAACATCTTCTGATACTTGTCAGCCTGACTTTGCGAAGCACAGCTCGCTACGCTTTAGTTGAAGCTATCCTGACGACCCAAGGATGCCAAATAGGGATGATTCGTCCCATAACCTCATATAGTGCACCATCTTCACCCTCCGATACCGCACGGCCACGTCTATATCTTCCTCGCCCTGCCCTGGTTGCTTTCGTCGTCTTCGATCGCGCCACTGTCATCGCATCAATTGCTGTACCACCACAGTCTCCTGAGTCACAGCTCCAAACCGACAGTCACATTTTACCTGCCGCTTTCGAAGATGTTGTTGATTTCCGCGAAGACGATGTACATGAAATCATCGGCTCAGGGTTTGAAGAAGTTTTGCCTGCCCTTAGCCATGAAGAGCATCGACTTCATCGACCCAGGACGAAGAATCCCGCCGTGGTTCTCATGGTTCGAGGTGCCGGCGCAGTGCGAATCGTGACAACTGACGTGGATAAGTTTGCTAGTGACAAGCCCCCCAAGGTTTCTGCGAAGAGCAAGATCGAACAGGCCGTTTTCTACGGCGTCAAACAAGACAATCCTCTGGTTTTCGACGGACGACAAGAAATCAAATTTCCTGACGAAGAAGTTGCCCATGCTGCACTTGAAGTTAGCCACGAGATCTTGAGCTCAAACACTCCTTTTATCTCTACTCTCCCGGCTTCCCTAGAGGACAATCTCCGAGCTCGGTCGACTGCACTTGAGAGATTGATAGCTCAGCTTAAGATTATGGGGGCAGACCTCGATCGTAAGACACGTTGGAGTCTGCTATATGATGCCGAGAAGATGCATGTAGCTACATTGCTCTGGAAACGACACGAAGCCTTCACTGCATCACGACCAGCGAATGCTAAGAAGAGCCTTATTGGTTATATTGTCGAGTTCATTCACCAAGATGATAAACACAACCCTGTTGCTGAGGCTGGTGAGGTTGATCGAGTTCGATACTGGTTTACTCGAGATGTTTTCCGTCTCGAGATACTTGTAGCTTGGGCGTATCAAGTCATCAAGACGCTCTATAGGGAGCATTTGCTTGACGAGGCCAAGCTAACTGCCATGCTCCACGAAGCTATCCAAATCAACACTTGCACGCATGTTGCAGCGCTCGATTTCCGAAAGAACAACTTAAGCGCTTATGGTCTTGGTTTTGAAGAACTGCGCCTAGGTATTCTTCGCGACGGATACGACGACCTTCCCGAGCCATGGACTGGTTCTCATTTCGTTGCCAACAACATTAAACGTCTGGTCGATCTCGCAGATCAATGGTTGCTTAAAGATCAAGATGCAGGTGAACCGGCCAGGGCTTCAAATCAGCAGGACCATAAGGTGAAATCCAGGATTTTCGAAGAAATGCCAACACTTGTCGATGGAATGCTCACTTCAGTTCTGGAATATGCTCGTTGGTCAGCAACGCGCCCTGAGCTGAAGACCATGTCACAGGAATTTGCCAAGCTATACAAGACGAGTTCGTTTGAGAAGCCCCTTGCCCTAGCGCGATCAGGCAGGTGGGAGGAGGGAGCCTCTATCGCTGAGAAGCACGAATGCCTCCGTGCTCTCCCTATGATTTTGCTGGATCATATCCAAATGCTCGAAGATCGCCTTGCTGAGCCAGACTTGTCACTTGTTGAAAGGCAAACCTTTAAACGACTGAGGGACAACAAGAAGGTCAAGCTGGAGAACAGCTTCTCCGTCTATGGCCAGTCATTTGCATTCCCGGCATACGAGTTCCTGCTCCAAAAACACGGAGTTGAAGCTGTCCTGGAATTCGATCTCGACAAGTTGGGTTATAAGACCCAGTTTCTGCGTAGCAAGCCTGAACTGGCGCGAATATCGTGGATCAACGATGTGCAGCAAGAGAAAGACGTCGGTCACAGCGCAGACACTCTCGTGACCCTTGCACTTACCAAGGAACAGCAAGTATGGAACAAGAAGATTGAGTTAAGTCTCGGGAAGCTTGCTCTTCTTGCTGAGCTCGAGAAGAAAACTGGTTCGGGTGGCCTCAAGGTGAACGCCGACGAGGCGCGTGCCGAGGAGAAACTCAAGAAGGTCGACCAAGAGTTAGTTGCCATCAGGATCCAAGATCAACTATACAACCAGGTTCTCCCCAGCACATACGATGCTGTGGATGACGCAGCAGCGCTTAATTTCGCCATGGAAGTTCATAGCATGAACATACCGCGGCGTCAGAAGGCCCAGCATCAGATATTTGAAGATGGCATGAGGCGGCTTCTAAAACACGAGGCCCTGGATGCAATGACACTCATTGATCTCCTGACCTTGATTTACCTGAAGCCAGAGTCCCGCGCTGAGATTCCAAATCCATTCTGGCTAGCTCTTTTGGTTGCCGAGAGTAGCTGCCACAGTGACGAGGTCAAAGAGGCTAAGCGGATGATTTGGAGGAGACTATTCACACGCGATGATTGGGCTAAGATCAACGACACACAGCTCAAGGATGATCGCCAGGTGGTTGAGAGATTGGCAGAGACTGAGCTCTATTCAATGCTAACCGACTGTATCAGCTTCCGTAAGTGAAATGTTTATCTAATTTCTGGGGAACACATTCTGATTTGAACACAGAAGATCCACATGAGCCTTTCCGACCTCTGTCTCCGCACGAGGCTCTTGGTGCTTTTACCGAGAACCTCGACCGCCGGTTCCGCGATTTTGAGGCATCTTTCAGGACAAAGCTGATCGATATCATGAAGCTGGAGGATAAGATTCTCCATCAGCATGTGGAGAAGCATCGTCTCGGTGAATGGGTCCGCTCTACCTTCGAAGCCGCCCGAGTAGAGCTAGACAGCACGTTGGATAATGCCACTAAGAATGCTGCCGCCCCCCAAGTTGCTGAGCACAATACTGTAATGAGTGGCTCAATATTTGATTATGGCAGCTAACTCGCCAATTTTCATGGGCAGCTCTAGGTCAGTTGCTGGGGAGGCTGATGCTCGACTCGTCACTCTCTCATATCTTTCCTCACTTGTACAGTACAAGGCTCATTCGAGATATGCCCCAAAGGCATTGAGACATGAATGGCTGCCAGTGTTATGATTACGGCATATATCAACGCAGATGACTTCTATACACATTACAACGCAACACGCATACATGCACACCAAAAAAGGGGATTTTATTGTTGGCCTAGGTATAACCGGGGCATTGTTTTTATGTACTTATTTTGCGTCTGGGGGAAATAATCTGTTGCTACAGAGTTTCTCCTTTATGTATAAGCTGTTTCTCACACCGTAGTGGTGTGAGTACTAGTTCTCAAATTTCCAGAGATAGGAGTAAGCGGAAGCGGTAGATTCGTGGTTGGATTACCACATCAAGGCGTGTGAAATACGCTATTCTCGCGTTAATAAAGACTTTTCGGTATGTGATTCATTTGCATACTTTTTGTGTACACATCTACCTCACGTCTCTATAAAATCATGGCACTCAACATATTCAAATACGCATCTTCGTTCCCGTCACTCATGCATAAGCGACTTGTGGTTTCGGCTGCAGTCTTGATTCATTTCGGCATCATGTACATAAACCATACGCCACATCATCAGCCCGGTACCCGTTGTACGGTCCAGCAGCACTCCTTTTGACCCCAAAGACGATAATTTGCGGAATAGGCGGCCATTAGCAATGCCTAAAGCAAAATCCGAAAAATGCATCCGTCATCGAGACTATACAGCTGAAGAGAGAAGCCGCTCATTTACAGCACAGACTCAACTGCATAGTTAGAACGGAACACTGCCAAGATACATGCCCTCCCTAAAACCACAAGCCAAGAACTTTGTTGGCAGCGGGCGGGGCAGTATCGAAAGGAAGAGAAGATCGTGGAGCAGCTTAGCCCTGCATCTTTCTTCGCTTGCCGACCTGGGCGGAGAAACCAGTCTTGATAGCGGTAACACTTCGTCGGGAGCCGCAGTTGTTGCAGGTGATGAAGTAAAGACGGTTCTCACCCTTGTTGAGTTCGGTGTCAGGGGATTTGCAGGTCTTGCAGGTGACATACTCGACTGCAAGAGGGGATAATTAGCAAACAGAAACCCGCAGTCGCAAAAGTGCAAAAACTTACTGATGTATTTTCGGACAACGTTCTCGATCTGCTTCTGCTGGAAACGACCCTTGATGACCAACCTTCGGCTTCCGTCAACGGAACCGCTGGTACCCAACTCGGCAAAAAGATAGGCGGTAAGATGCTCCTCGGTTCTCTTCATACGCTTAGAAATATCGGCGATGTTGGCAAAGACGGTTTTTCGGTTGCCTTCTCGCATGCACTGAGGAGGGGGGATCTTGTAGCTCTTGGTTCCTGGGGAAGTGTGGTCGGGGTTTCTCTCGGTGAGTTGGTGGAAGAAGCGAGAAAGGAGCATGCTGTAGCCAATGGTCTTGGTCTCATCGTGAGCCCAAATACCCGTTCCCTCGTTCATATCACCCTCCTGCTCCTGGGGAACCTCCTCGACTTCCTCGCCCTCCTTGAGCTCAAGTTTCTCGAGCTGCTTGGTGAAATCATCGTCGCCCTTGGGAGCCTTCTTCTTCTTCTTCTTCTTCAGGGTCAGGTCAAGGCCTCCATCCTCGGTGGGTGCAGCATCGTCAGCGGGGGCAGCGTCGGCAGCGTCGGCGTCGGCGTCGGCATCGTCCACCTTCTTGGACTTCTTCTTCTTCTTCTTGAGCAGGGAAAGGTCGAGACCACCATCCTCAGCTGGGGGAAGGTCCTCAGCGGCTGTCGTTTGCGAATCAGTAAAGGACTCAAGGGCGGCAGAAAGCGGCGGCGTACGAGGCGTATGGGACTGAGCCGAATCCTTTGGTTCTTCGGTAGCGTTAACCATGGTTACTGAACCGTCAGCGTCGACAACAACTTGTTCGTCGGTGAAGGCAACGGATTTGCGTGATTTGCGTTCGGTTGGTACCTGTAAATAAAACAAAAAGAATAAAGAGGTTAGTAAAGAATTCGATTGAGGGATGCGGTGTTATTTTGTGGCTGTAGAGGATAGATGATGATGTGAAGGTGGCGGTTGGGAAAATGTGAGTCAATGGCCTAAACAGTAAAATAAATCGATGTCTAATCGCCTGCTTCCCCCCCCAGAAAGTGGTGTACGACAATGCCAGAGGTACTTTCGCACCAACAAGAGATAGTGGGGGAAAAGGCGATAAGAGGGACCTGATAGGCTCGCTGATGAGGCACTCGAGGGTTTTGGAGGGGTAAAAGATTGGGCCTGTGTGGTCCAGAGGGTACAAGACACGCCATGAAAAGCATGGCACAAGCATTTGAACTTCAAAGCCAGGCCTGTATTGTAGTGGGTAGGTATAGCAGGTCGTATTTCGTGTCATGTCCCAGCAGCCTCTTCAATAAGGGTTGGTAGGAAATATATGTGCAATTTGTTGCAGGCTTGTCACTCACCTCGCCCTCCATGATTGCTATGTGGCTGCTTCTTGATTTTGCCGTTAATGGCCAGCTGCTGGTTTAATGGATTTTTTGCTGGATGTGGGCGGCTTCTTCGTATAAGGTACTGCGAAGATCTTTGGCTTGGGGCTTCTCGCGCAATGATATATCGCTTGTAATTCCTGGATCGCAGAGTTTGCGCGCGCTGCTGGTATGCTTCTTCTGATGGATTTAGTTGTGGGTTTAGGATGTAGAGGGAGATCAGTCCAACGTCATGGGCCGGGTGAGCGATACCTTGAGTCAACCAGAGCCCAAACCATAGCGCAAGCGGCCCCCAAGCTTCACGATAGGGAGTCACGGGGATATCCACGTGATGCTTTAGAAAGTGGTCCGCACCCAATCAAGCGGGAGGCTTGTCAGAGCTTCCCCCAGTTCTTGTCGGAGCCTAGCTCCGGGCCCCGATGCGACTACGGCCTTTACAACTGTAACGACTATCAATCACCTCGATCGACGGGAGGTTCTATTGCTGATTGTCGCAACGCAATTACATCTGAAGATACGGCAGCGGTCTCCGTTTACTCCTCTATACTTGAAACAGTTGGGACTCAGCAGTCTCTGAACAAAGAAGTTACTCTAAAATAGCTAACTACCTCTCAACCTTACGCCCAATACCAACCATTCACGACCTCGGAAGACATCCTCAACGTCCTGTGGCCTGCAGACATATCCCGAACTGCATTGGCTGAGCGAATCTGTACCAGGGTCGCTCACATCATGACTGTTAATATGGCCGCCGACTCCTCCCTTGTTGACCTCCATGATGCGTCCATGTCTGATGACAAGGACGATCTGGACTCTCTCCCATCCATATCTACCGACGACATTTACTCCGATACCTCCGACACTGATGCTCAAGCGGAGTGGGAGCGCAGCCTCGAACAACTACAATTGATACTGACAATGATGATTGTACCCTGGATGGGTAAATACTTTGGTCGCAAATTTGCCTATTGGAGTGAGTAGTTTGTTTACTTGCTTATATAACCATTTATCCAAGATGAGGAGTTATCTAACCAATTGTTGTCTAGGTTGGTCACGATACATGGAGTGGGCGCATAACGTCGACATTCGATTGACAAATAAGGCGACCTTCAAGGCGGCGGGCGTTGTGGAAACAGCGGCAACGTTATAGATATACTTCAAACCAGACGATCCGATCTCGATATGAGTGGATGACCTGAGTAATATGCATGGCTTTCATACGGTGTTGGGGTATAAATATGCATATGTTTTGTTTCTTTCGATAAAATATGATTTCAAATACGCTTGTTTTGTTCCTCCTATCAACCAAGAGACTCTAGCACGAACCCAGTATACTAACAACCGGATATCCAGTGAAATCCTGAAAACCAAAACCGTCCTTATATTAAACTTTCATTCGCTGCATGATCGTTGCCCTTCATCTAACACCTGTTCTGAATGAACTACCCGTCCCAACTCCCCTTCCAAAAGACTAATACATCTAACAACCTTGGTATAATAATCCTTCATGCTGAACGCTCTCTATATCGTAATGCAACTTGATACCGGTACTCAAGAGTCGGTGATGCCCTAGGGCGGTTTTGGTGTAACGGAGCTTAGGAAAGCACATACACCGTGTTCCACAGAGTTTGTGGTCATGACGCTTGCGCTGATGGTGCCTGAGCAAAGAACCACCAAGATCATGACCGGACCCTCTTTACGCAGCTGAGCTGTTATAATATGGTTTTCTGATGCGTTTACGTCTCATCAGACGCTTGAAGAAATCTGAGACATTGATGGCCGTGAAGCGGCACTGCGAAGGGAGCCGAACTGATTGCGTGCAGTCCTGATGGTCAAAAGGAGACTTCCAGACACGCAGGCGAACAGGAACCATATGAAGACAGTGCTTGCTTGTAGTCGACGGCACCGTCCCTCATCACTGGCTGAGCCCCAGGCGATCCAGTCTCCAGGCAGAGCTTTGGGGTTAATATCTCCGCAGTTGACGACACGCAGCTTTGCTGCAAGAACAATGGCACCGATGAAGGTGAAAAGAACAGCTATGCCATCCAACGGTAACTGCATGAGTGGCTTGTCGAGAGCTGAAACAAAAAAAGCGAGAAGGCCGACGATGCAAACGATCCAACAGACAATGGCGATAAACATGATAAAGTTGACGGCAGCCGTTGCAGAGCCTGCGGCGTCAATATTTGACGCCATGACGTTGCCGATAAGAGCCGTTAGGAGGAGCGTCATGAGCAGAGCGACGCTGCGCAGGATCATTTGGATGAGGTTGTATCGCATGGTGGGCAACGGATGTTGGATAGCAGTGCCTGTTAGAGTTGATACGAGGTGTCGAACAGTAGTAGCACAACAGGCGTGGCACTGTTACAGATGTCGAAGCGACTGCACTATGGTTGTGCACCTTGTGCAAGGAGTTGATCCGAGTGTTGGAAGTGGTAATTTGCAAAGGCAGTCTGGACCTATGATTGATCGACAGCAAAGCTGAAGCAATGCGGGGATGAAGATGTCTAGTTACCTCAGAAGGCTGCGAATTTTGGTGGAGGATACATGCATATGGAGTTGAATTGAGTCGATTTGATGCGATGCTCGATGCGTCTGGTGATAGGGTCGTGGTGGGTTATATCGTTGCTGGCGCATTGCCCAAGCAACCGTTGTCACACTGAATAAACTCAGCAAGGATAGCTGTTGCAGGGGACAAGGGGATCATCTACGTATGTTTAAAACTCTCACATATTTTGTTCTAAACGCTCAATTGATTGTCGATACGAATACGCTAACACACAAAATCAGATGCTGAGACGGCTCTCATACAACTCGTTTGCAAACGTTTGATCAATTCAGAGTTTCTGTTGCATCATCACCAGCGGTAACCATATGGCGTGAACCAATCAAAACCACGTATGCCCTTCAGATGGGAGTTGACATTCCATAACCGCTGGCATTGATACACAATGTGCAGTCTGACTTTGAATGGAAAAAATCGTCGTCGATTGGATGATATGTTTCCTGCATTCTTCTAAAGCAGCTGTGCCATGAACGGTTCATATATTTTCACAACCAAGCTCAACGCTCTGCATATTGGTCCATTCTTTGACTAACAACTCCATGCTGTGCTGTGCTGTGCTGTACCCTAGAGTAGCATGACACCAATCATGGTGGTTACGGTTGCCAGGTGAACCAGCCGGATGTATATGTATGTAATGTAAAGTAAGGTTAGTAGGCTGAGTTATAAGTGGACAAGAGCTAGACCACTTATAGTCCGCGGAAGTGATTGATTTTGGGCGGCTAATACGTCCCGTGGCCGTGCTCGGGACTATGACAGGTGATCATGAGACAGAATCAGACGACAATTAGCTACTGTTCTTAAGGAATCCATGACTAAGCTCTAAAGAAGTCAATCTGCTAAACCACCAGTCTCGAACATGGCGCAACCAAGAACAAGGGTAATTCCGTCCCTCCCGCTCCCAGTGATCGATCCCAATGCTCGATGTCTGAGCGCATCTGCATACCTACCAAGGCATAGTATAGTAGCTAATAAGGTACTCAAACCTTTGATCATTCTCAAAACCACAACCAGCATCACCCATTCGTAATCCATGCCTGTCTCAGGATAGGTGCATACCAAATCTCGCCTTCAGCCAAATAAATGGCTTAGGCAAGCTTTCGACACCCTCCGCCTTCAGCTAGCCATCGTAAAGCCATCATGACGCTGGGCCACTGAATTGAATTTTCTCTCTCCACTGAAGAGGCACTTCTCTGCTCTGTCCAACTGCCGTCCGACATGGGCTCATCCATCTTCTCGGGACCCATCGATCGTTCTTTACGCCATCAAGACCATCGTTCGCTGTCAAATCTCGATGGCGTCTTTGCCTTTCCAACCAGCCGGCTCGAGAAAACGCCCATGGAATGAACACAGCATCACAAAACGAAGCAATTCGCTACTGCGTATCCATCACGAAGAACCCTTCACCGCCCTCCCGGCTTGGCTTCTCCTCTAAGCCTTCTCCAGAATTCAAGGTCTAGCATATTAGCCCGAATTGTGTCTTTCACTGTTTCACTCAGCTTGAGACTGGTGGGGCTTGCTGTTGCTCAGCTGGTTGAAACATCAACATATCTTCTTGTGAACTCGGTAGATTGCCCATGACGTTGGAGTTAAATGTTAGGCTCGCACTTGTTTCAGAAAGGGTATGCATACCCCGAGATGTATGTAATAAAACAGAAGTGCTACCCATTGTGTTTTAGATGGGCCGGATGGCGTTCCATGGATCGGCAAGACTGAACGAACCCATCTATCTAGTGGATCACGTATCCCGATAATTCACGGCAATCTGAACAAGGAAGGCCCAAGATGCATGTCATAGCTAGGTCAGCTGCAGGACATCGTTCGTTGGAAAAGGGCGGTCAGTGGCATGCATAGCGCCAAAATGACTAGGTTGGCAGGATAACTTAGCAGGTCAACATCACTTTACGCCATACCATCCATCCCTCGCAACTAATTCTTCCCCTCAATGCAACACCCACCGCTGTTCGCTATTGGACAAGGCCACCCTTGCTGCAGCTGTCAGTCCCTTGTGCGGACCAGGATACCTGGGTAGATCCGCTGTCATGATTCACAGAAAAAAAGAGCCTCATCAACTTCATCAGTCGGACAAGTATTGAGGAAACAGCTTGGAAATGTCATGCCTTGGTAGATTCAGTAGCGCGGCAGTGTTTCTGCTCACCGCTTCGGTTCACTAAAAGGCGTTGCTCCCACGTACCGAGCCACTGGTTCACCCACAAGGTTTGTTGACCATGTCCGCGGCCACTTCCGCCCAAATTGTCAGCATATGTAGCAACTTCGCCCAACCTTTCGGGTTCTTACTTCCACAGATTCGGGATATTTCATGCCCATCTCCGCCCTATCTGGCTTAAACTGGGGGCCCAGGAGACGAGAACTGTCCACATTCGACATTACCCCTTTCCCTAGGCCTCTTAAGGTAGGTAGGTAGGTTGTTGGCGCTCTCCGTTGGACTCGATGTACTGGATACAAGGGCGTAGGCTAGCAACGCCCTTTGATGAGAGGTGTGAGGCAACTAAGACTTGCTTGGCGTCGAGTTATTCCATTATGCTCGGTCTCGCTTCCGCCGTCATGCTTTTCGCACTGCCCGACTTTCCCCTTTGAACCAACGCGCATTGCCTCTTCCGGAAGTCTTCTGGAAACCCCATCTTCACCTTCACATAACCGCTCGCTTGATACATACACGTCATGCTACCCTTAGGCGCTCCCCCAGTGTTAGAGTTTCCAAACATCAAGTTACCGACTTCCCGGACTCTCCAAAAGGTTCACCGCCAACGAAAATGGCACAGCACTTGGCTTTGAGACGCCCCTATGTTAGTTGGTGTTCTCTGAGCCGCGATTCTACGCTACGCTTCAATAGGCGTTGCACGCACAACATCAGATAAAATACAATAGTGGAATCGTGACTGTCGGTAGTGATATTTCGAGATCTCAACGTTTGAACTAAGTGCATTTCCCGAGCCTCAAACCGGGAATACCTGTCTTTTGGTGCCGGAAGCGACGTACAACAAACACAATACTACCACTGGGGCAACTGTACTTTTCCTCACCCATGTGCTGCATGTCAAAGTAGATCGCTTCATAGAGTACGGAATGGGGGCTTCAATTCCTCACTCAACTAGCTTCTTGACATTGTTTGGGGAAGCCAAACATTTGATGCACCTCACCTCGACCTGAATGTTTTTGCCTGCTGGTCCCCGGAGGTCAAGTCCGCAATTCTGAGCATCACGATGGTCAAGACTTGGGATTGAGTTTGCCTGGCTCAGGCCTGCTAATAGCCTGGAGATATACTTTCCTGGCGCGAGCGCTACAACGTCCTTTCTCCGACATCTCCAAGCAATCAGCCAAGCGGCCGCTTCTCATCATGTCCATAAAAGGGTGCGAAGAGGATCATCGGTGGCTCAAAAAGTGAACTAGGTCTGTTCCTTATTCAGTCTCACAGACTACCGGAGCTCCTGGTGCACCCTCCGTCCTCGGACGGTAATATCACCAAGACCTTGTTCCAAGAGCGTCAACCCGTTTTTGGATGCCTGGGCTCTGAAAAGGGCAATCTTGTGGCGCGACGTTATTGAAGCGGCGTTGTACAAACGCTCAGCTCCCCTTTGTGGACCCGAGTTTGAGGCCTCGCGACAGCCTCTGATGCTGATTCCTTATGATTTCGTACACTATGTCCGAGCCGGAGTCTAGGAATCGGCCTACGCCTCGTCATAAGGGAACATGTATCCCAAGGCAGCACATAAGGGGATTTGTCGAATATGGCCATGGCGGGTTTGGGTAATGTTGAAGTGAAACGCCTCATAAAAATGCATTCCCGTGGGATACGTCTGAGCATCACGAACGTTTGCCTAGAGGAGCCTGGGAGATATCGCAAGATTCACCACACCTTTGCACAAGACAGGTCTCCACTTGCAACAGTCTTCCAGAGGTATATACTTTATGAGAGAACTCATTATTGGGTGGCCTCTCGAGCACTTCTCAGTGGATCACGGCATTCACAAGGTTTGATCATGGCCACTATTGTGGGACGTTCTGGCCAACACCGCGAAATGCGGCAGAGATGCATGATCAACGCCCAGGCCTAAGATCACGGGCGATATAACGGCGGGGCTTCTGCTCCCGCTACCGCCGTTGCCGCCGTTATAGATAGACTCGGCCGTATCCTGGACGCATGAAACGAGACTTATTCTTTAATAATATTTCAGAGATCTATACGTGGGCTTTGAATGGCGCTGAAAGGAGATGACATATTAATGACATGCCCGGTTGGCATAATGTATTCTGGCACATCCATACTGGTCTACAGACTGGCGTGTAGGTAAACACCTTGCCGGCCACGTATGTATATATGCTGTATGCTGCACCGGGGTGCTAGTGACAAGCTATCGAGAGTTAGTGATGGAAGGGCAAACTCAAAGACACAACACCCGACACGATTAATTCTTGACGTTTATGCTGTCATAAGTCCTTTGCTTGAGTTTGATGCTGCGTAATGCTCTTCCCTCTCCTCAATCATATCCCTGTCCGAGCCAGTTTGCTCTTATTAATGAAGTTACACCCTCCATATTCCTCCAACCATGATAAGCAAACTTTAAGGGATTTGATCATTCGTCACACTGAATAAGATGCACTAACTGACTAGCATAACACGATTGTACGAGTTCAACGGGGGGGTAAATTAAAGTTAACAACATGGTCCCCTCAAAGAGAGCACGATCTCCTAAATTGTTCTATACGTACATAAATCCAAACACGAATAGCCAAGATGCGCTTACTGGTATATCTATAGCACAAAGCATTTTGCGAGATAACAAATGGCGATTAAAAAAAGGATAAAAATACAAGTAGATAAAAGATGACTACCACCTCGGTGACATGAACGAAAGGGTAATCAATCACACAGCATGACAAAAAAAAAATAAAGAATGGAAAAAAGTATGTGCAGCGACTTCGAACATACAGGAGACTGCCAGCAGCCAGAGAAGAAAGGGTTCGGCAAAGGCCAGAGAACCTAGGGGCGATGTCGAACAAGATATATGCCAAAATATCAAGAATTGAACAAGTCTCGGTTGTGAAGGATATGAGGTGCCAGCGAGTCAGGAACAGAGTTCGCAATGACGAAATGTGGATGCTAGGTGTATCCTTCATGGTTTGAGACGATGCAACACGGGCTTGGCTTTGACGAGTCAAGTTGGCTGAAAGAAGCTTGAAACAAACACAAGCCCGAGGTTGAAAGCCGCGCCACTCCTCGCCACTGCACGACGAGGTTCTGGTTCTGGTTCTGCAGCCCTGCGAGAAATGTCAGGATGACTGGGTTGCATGTGTATGTAGAAGACAACACCAGCCATCAGAGAGAAACTCGGAGATTGAAGCTACAAGAAACAGAATAGCGGGGCGCCATGTGAACGATAAATGTTCCCAAGGCCCACTCAGTTAACGGGCTCAGGAACCAGGGTTTGGAGCGTTGTGGCGGATTATCCAGGGCTGTCAGTAAGTGGAGTCGATTTTTTTTCTTTTCGGTGATTCTTTGCCTGGTCTTCGCTTTATCATTTCATTATCTTGTCCGCTCAAGTTGGCGTGACTTGACATTGTTGATGGCATCCTTGGCTTGCAGAGTTTGAATGCATTAACGAGTCATGCTGAAAGACACCATGGGAAACAAGTGTTCCAGGCGAAGAAGGGACAGACTACTTGCTCGTTTCCCTCATGGCTCATGCGCCTCACTCTTCTGCAGTGGACTTGAGTCCTTGGTACGGGCCCCGAAGTTTCAGCTCTCGCTTCTTGTTAATATGCCCACTTCGCTAAGCAGTAGGTATTAACAGGCAGTGAGTCGGAAATTCGGATGTTTGAATCAGGTTTGGGCCAAGTCTGGTTGTCTCTGTGGAAATTCAGATGGGCAAAGGTATAGGCGTAACCCTGGCTCTTCGGTGTTGTGCTTCGTTGGGTAAGAAAGGTAAAGGTAAAGAAAAATCATCTCTCATCATCGTTCAGCCGTGTTGCTGTATTAGGCCGCTCAATGCGCAAGAGAAGCCCTCCATATGTAGAAGAGCAGAATAAAGGGTGCAGAAGACAAAAGCGTCTTATGCAACGAGATCTGGTGGGCAATCAAGCATGAGTGTTGTCCCAGTATCGCTTTCGAGCTTTCACTGCGTTCTTGTTGTTGACGAAGCGGTCCTGAAAGAAGTTGAAGACAGCGAACTCATCTCGAGTCATGACATATGAGTTGGGGTGCATTTCCACCTTCCCCCAGATTCGCTTTAGAGCAGTCTCGAGTATCGTGCTAATAGTAGGGTCTGATGAGCCATCAGGGCTCTCACGAGCAATCTCAAGAGCCTGCGCGACACTGGCGTCGTCTTGTTGGGGGCGTCTGTGACTGGCAGTTGCGGCGGCCATGTCGTTGACGTTAAAACAGTCAAGGGCGTATGTGTTGTTGATATTGGGGTAATGTAGGTATGGGACTTCTTGCTGAGGCTGAGACTGAGACTGAGACTGTGGCCTTTGGGAAGAGGCAGGGCGGACGGGGAAGAAGTAATAAGACGGAAACTGAGAAGAATCATGGGAAGCGACGGACATCATGGTAGTACTTGTACGTCTAATATAAGCAGGCAAAGTGGATGGGGTTGATGCAGGCGAGTCGTGCATGTATCAAAGAGTGACTTCCAGGCTAGGGAGCTGGAAATAGAGCTGCCCTTGTGGAAAGTAGGTTACTTAGACAAGTGGAGAAGTGTGATGGCGGAGGGAGGGGGG